>PVLC010025904.1:0-23214 GCA_004027655.1 Graphiurus murinus | reverse complement strand
AAAAAAAAAAAAAAAAAAAAAAAAAAAAAAAAAAAAAAAAAAAAATATATATATATATATATATATATATATATATATATAAATAAATAAATAAACAAATAAATAAATAGGGCTTGGGATATAGTTTGAAGGTAGAATGCCTCCAGGGTTCAATCCCCAGTAATACACACACACACACACACACACACACACACACACACACACACACATACTAAATAAATGAAATGACATCCAGGTAGCATATGGGTGTATTAGTCTGTTTTATGTCACCATAACAAAGTGGGGTAGTTGTAAACAGAAGAGTTTTAATTGGCTCGTGATTCTGGTGGCCAGAGGATACAAGCAAGGTGACACCAGCATCCTGGTGAGGCCCCTTGGCTGTGTCTCAATATTGGGGAGAAGAGGAAATGGGGCTGGCAGGAGGCAGAAGGCGAAATGTATCATGATACAGGAAGCTAGAGAGATCCAGGGGCCAGGCTCTACTTTTTATAACAACTCACTGATGAAGGAAATAATCAGGATCCCAATAAAGCTGCATTAATCTCTTCTGAAGGAGGGTCCCCAATGGCACAATTATGCTGCACCTCTTTTTTAATTTTTTAAAAACATTTATTTATTCATTCACTCATTTTTCAGTGCTGGGAATCAAGCCAGGGCCTTGCATATGTTAGGCGAGTATTCTACTTACATCCCTGGTCCCCACTTCTTAAAGCACCCGGCAACATTGCCACATGGAGGATCAAGCTTTCAGCGTGTGAATCTTTGGGGGACACACACATACCATATGCAAACTATAGCAACAGGATTCTACCTAGGAATTTCAGGAAGCACCATGCCAATTCAAGTACACATAGAACCTAGAGATTGGAGCTATCATTGCATCTGGTGTCCTGATTTCAGGCAAGATTTCAACCTGACAGCAACTATGAGGTATTTGGAGATATCAGATGACAAGTGTTTATTACCCCATACCATTTCTGTGGGTCAGAAATCCCAGAGTGGGTCCCCTGGGCAGTTCTGGCTCAGGGTCTCTCATAGGATTTCATCAAGCTATGGATTGAGGCTGTGATCATCAGGGTTGTTGACAGGGCACAGGCCGATGGACTGGAGATGTCAGATCCTCACTCTGTGGATCTCCTCCTAGCTGCCTAGAAATGTTCATGACATGTTGACTGGCTTCTCCCAAAGTGAATGATGCCACACCACCTTTTATGGCCTAATTCCTACATCATATTTTGCCTTATTCTGTTCATTAGAAATGAGTCTGCAAATCTAGCCCACACTCAATGGGACACGTTTACACAATGGTAGGGGTCAATGTGGACCATTCAGGAGCCTGGTACTTGCAGGACCGTAGTGTTAGAATTTGCTGTCTGATGTTTTATTTTTCTTGCTGGGGGGTGGGGGTGGGAGTAGTTTTGAGAATTGGAGCTACAGGAAGCCATAGGAACTGATGGGAGAGCTCCAGATATGTGTAGATTCTGGCAGTTTAGCTATTTTATATCATCAATGCCTACTTTATCATCTGAACAAAGGTATTTCAAACTCTGAATTACACTGAGAGATTTCCTCTTGCAATGTAAGATGTATAATTCATTTTATGTCTTTTAAAAGGACATACACACATTGTTTTTTAAAAAGTAGAAAGGAACTAGGTATGGTAGCACACACCTATAATCCTGGGAGGTTAAGACAGGAGGATCGCAGGCTCACAGCCAGACTCAGCAACTCAGCAAGGCCCTCAGCAATTTAGTGAGAACGGGTTTCAAAATTTAAAAAATAATAATAAAATAGGACTGGGGTTGTAGCTCAGAGGCAGAATGTCACTGGATTCAGTCCTAATAACATACCTACACACACACACACACACACACACACACACACACACACACAGAGTATAAAGGAAGGTAAAGTCCTTTGCAATCACCCCACACAGAGATAACCATTATTCATATTTTGAAATGTTTTAGACATTTCTAATCCACATAAACATGGCTAAGTCTATATTTTATAATTTTTCCTAAATTTATAATAATATTGCACCTGGTTCTCAGCAACTGCTCTTTTTGCTTGATGATATGCCACGAGCTGTTTCCCGTGTCAATAAATATCACTCTATACCATCATTTCCAGTGACTGCAGTGGGCACCATTGCACAATGCCCTATAATTTGTTCTACTCCTTGCTTATTATTCAACGTTAAGGGTGCGGAATATTTGTGTTTTCACAGGAAATAAAGGTGCAGCTGTGAGGATGACCGGTTACAACAAAATCTAACATGCAGAACATTCATCATCCCTGTTTTATTTCCTTGTCCATACCTTTTAAATATTGAGGGAAATGTCAATGCTTTACAATTATCTGTAAAACATTTAAAATTGTTTTAGGGATTTCAAAGAGAAAAGAAGATACAAGAAATGTAGTCAGAAGGGATTTCCTGCTTGGGGGGTAAAGTTAACTTTACTAATTTTATTGGAAGATCCACAGCTCAGATTCTCTTAATGTGGCATGGCACACTGAAGACATAGAGGAACATTAATAAGAGTCACTGGGATATTAGATCCCAAGGGAAAGTCTTAGTTTAAAGATGAATTACTAAGTCCTGAGCAGTTGAGCACTGGCTGTACCTCGATTGTTCATGCTCATTTAATTCTTCCCCCAAAAGTCAAAGGAAGCTACAATTAGATCACATAACTGGAGTGCCACCTAATTTGTTGCCCAAATGGGATACAGTAGTGAATTAAATACGATGCATATAGTAGGTACATGGAACTACTGGCATAAACCGAAATAGCCCCAGTCAAACTGGGACAGATGGTCAACCCTGATGTGTCAGTTGAAAAAACAGATGTAGATTGCTGAAATGATTCGTCTTCATCTGCATCTGGTAATTTAGCTGGGAATCAAAATAAAATATTTCCTGTTCCAGATACATTTATTTTTTCTGTAGATTTCCAGTTCCCTAAATATCTTTGCATCTTTGCCTTGTGGTTGGAGTCACTTCTTCCCACTTTGTGAGATCTGATGGATATATATATATATATTTGTTGGAGTTGCTTCCTTGGTTATGTATCCCTGTAGTGTTCATACACTTATTCCTCCTCAGATTCAACAATTATTAAGTACATGCTTACTGGGTGTCTTCCTGTGCAGCTTCTTGCTCATTTTCATGCAATTCAGGAAATGCAGAGGGGTAGTTCATAGGCTCACCACTAGAGAGAGTGCTGGACAAGATTTTGTGCCAATAGCCTTCAAGTTCAGTGCTTTCTGACAAAGGAACAGAGTCGAGGTTGTTTCCTTAAGTTTCTAAGAGAACGTGATACATTTGTATACATCAAAAAAAGTATTTGCCTTACTTCTACCTCTAGTGTTCATTTGTTTTGATTTTTGGTTCTTGATTGAATTTTAACATCTAGCAGAAACTTTCACTACTCTCTCTGCAGCTGTTTCCACAGGAGCCCCTAACTACCATTCCTCCTCCTCCTCCTCCTCCTCCTCCTCCTCCTCCTCTTCCTTTTCCTCCTCTTCACTCTTCTTTGTAATTCGTGATGTTTACCTCTATCATTTAAATAATAATTACATGTTATAGTTATCTATTAATGTTTCCATTCTTATCAATTACAAGCTCATGAAGGACAATATGTCCCTATTAACTTCACTCCCTCCAGCACAAAGTTTATGTTTTCTCAATGTTAAGAAATCAGTGAAAGAATAAAGGAATAAATTAATAAAATGAAAGAATGTGGTAAAATGCAGCATGAGATGGTGCAAGAGAAAAGTCAGTATTTTAGGATAAAAGTCTTAGAATGGGCACACTTCTGATTGATACATTAAAATTAAAATTTTTAAATTTCAAAGAAATAAGATTTAGCCTGAAAAAAATGACTGACTTCTTAGGCTTATTTCCGACTTTTCATGTAAATAAAAAGGTGATTATTCTGTGTCTTTTTAGAGTCTCTAGCTAAATTAAGACTGTAATACAGAGCCCATAACAATCTCATCCGGATAGGAAATGCCTCTTTTACCTGGCAGGATTGCCAAATCACTTGTTGAACCTTTGACCAGGACTCTCACAGGCAAAACTTGTACATACAAGCAGACTGCCTTTCAGTTCTTGCGATCACTCTGGTTCTAGAAGCCTGAGCTCGTGTTCTCTTGGGTATCCTGGGGAAAACCCAACCTGATGTAGCCCCTTTTTCTTCAGATGGAAGGAAGGAAGACAGTCCAGAGCTATGAGAGGAAACAGGCTCAAGTATTTTTACTTATAGATCCTAGGCAAGAAGGGTAAGGAATTGAAAGGGTAGTCCATTCCAGAGTCTCTGGAGGTAGGAATGAAGAATCAGGGGAGGGGGTGGGGAGAGACAGAGGCAATAATCAATATAAACAAGTGAATAGGGTGCGAGTTACCGCATATTGTTAGGGAAATGTAAGAACAGTCCATTTGAAGGAAGCCTCAGGAGAGCAGGCATCTCAGACTGCTCCATAGGAGAGACGCCTCAAAGTTTTTATCTCTGTCCACCAGCTTGAGCTGCTTGGGTATGGTGTCGAACTAGAAACTATGTCAAGGGTGACTGAGCCTTGCTTCTGGCATGAGAAAGTTAAGTTTGTATTCCAAATGGATGCTGAGGCAACATAAAATTATAAGAATGCACTGCACCATGTTCCTTAAAAATAAATCATCAGTGTTAAGCTAGAAAACAGTGGCTAGGAACAGATCATGTTTTATGTATTAATGAGAAGTACAAATACATTAGAGTTACACTTAGGTTTATGCTGAATTTCTCAAATATCACATGAAGTAGATAAAACATTGGATAGTGAAGGGGCCCAACTTTAGCTTATGGATTCTTATTTCTATTTAAAAATCCATCATATGAGATATTTACTTTTCTTCTTCTTCTCCTTCTCCCTTTTCTTTTCTTTTCTTTTTAAGTTGCTAGGCACTTTTAGGATCTCTGGGAACCTTAACACTCAGGATAGTTAACATTCTTGTTGCATATAATCATCAACTACCTGCATTAATTAGTGTTTAATTAAAATATTGGAAAGAACAGGGCTACAGACAAGACTCTCAGATGCATTGCTAGAGATTTCTGTAGAGTTTGACACTGATTTATTAACTCTTTTCTTATGATTTATATAATCAGCTATGAATTCAACTAGATTGTCAAATAAACTCTATATCTATATGCATTTTTTTTGAGGTACTGGGGATTCAATCCAGGGCATTCTACCTCTAAGATACATCCCCAGCCCTATTTTTATTCTTTATTTTGAAACAGAGTCTTACTAAGTTGCGGAGTGCCTCACTAAGTAGCTGAAGCTGACGGCGAACCCGGATCTGCCAGTCTCAGCCTCCCAAGTACTGGAATTACAAACATGTGCCACCATGCCCAGCTTCCATTTCTATATGTTAAATATGATAAGACCATAAGATCTTTTGACAAAAACCTTCTAAGACCCACGATTAGAAATACATATCTATTTCTGAGTCTGAAAAGCCTGTCAAAAATTGTAGCAAGTCAAGTTTGTCCTGATTCATTCTCTATGAATTGGTGGTGCTGGTGTTTATGGGCCCCCTACCTTTTATCCAAGAACTGACTCATTTAATTATTCAACACATGTTGGCTTTGAGTGGATTTTGTGTTTTACTCATTGTGTTACTTTTTTTTCTGTCAAGTACTATTCTTTTAATGTTTTGTATCTACCCTTCGCCTCTCTCTCAGCATTTAATGGTGTTTGCTCTTCTCGAGGTTTCATAGAATTGATTTGTTTCCCCAGAATTCTAAGCCTCAGTCGGTAGAGCATGAAACTCTTAATCTCAGGGTCGTGGGTTCGTGCCCCACTTTGGGCGCCATTAAATGCCCTGGCCAGCGGGGGTTGGGAACGGAGACCAAGGCGGCTTAACCTAAAGGAATGAAACAAACAAGGGACGCGAAAGAATAGAGGCAAGACAGGATTCTGATCAAGCCTCAATTTTTATTAAAGAAGGGCTGCTTAAGTAGCTAGAGGTGAGGGGTGGGGTCAGGGGGGTCAGGTAAGCTTATGTGGGCTTGCATGATTGGTCAAGGCTGACCGTGTCCTTATCAGGTAAGGGCCTCAGCAGGATAACAGATAAAACCTGTTTTGCATTATCACTGTGGCTGCTGAGGAGGAGTTTCCTTGAAGTGTGAATTCCAACTCTAACCAGCCTTCTTCCGGCCCCTGACAATTCAACACATGTTGGCTTTGAGTGGATTTTGTGTTTTACTCATTGTGTTATTTTTTTTTTCTATCAAGCACTATGTTTTGTGTCTACCTTTTATCTCTCTCTCAGCATTTAATGGTGTTTACTCTTCTTGAGGTTTCATAGAATTGATTTGTTTCCCCAGAATTCTAAGCCAATCCCTGACGTTCTTTCTTGGATGTCAACTTCAAGACCTTTTAAACTCATGATCAGATATGCAATTTGTTTGTCACAGGATAGACACTTGAACATGAGATGATGTACAACAAAGCTATGGTTTTAATTTTTTCTTGATTGTTTTTCCTTGCTTGGGAGCTTGGTATTGTCTCTTCTTTCTCCATTGAGGACTGTCTACTATTCCTTTGAGCCTTTGTGTTACTTATTAAGATTCATTCTATGGCATGTCCTTAGCTCTTTTTACAAATAGTTTGCTTAACCTATAACTCATGGAATCCATGCTTAAGAAGAAAATATGAAAAGGGAAGAAAACATGCCATAGTCTAATTTCTGTTGCTATAACAAAATATCTGAGATCAGAAATTTTTATAAAGAAAAGAGGTTTGTGTGGCTTACAATTTGGGGGGATTGAAAATCCAATCTCACGGTCTGGTCTACTGGCCTTTGGTGAAAGACTGTGGGAGATGGTACCACATGGCAGGAGAATATATAGAAAAAAATCACAAGATGAGGAAGGTAGCCAGAGAGATTCAGGAGACAGGTTTGTCCTTTTTTTATGATGATTCACTCTCTTGGGAACTAACCAGGGTTCCATGATAACTGCATGAATTGCTTGTAAGAGGTGTCTTCCTAATGATCTATCTTCTGAGAGACACTGACTCTTACGATTTCTGGCACTTCTCAGCATTGCCACACTGAGGACCAGGCTTCGGGGAATTTGTGCGACAAATTCAAGTCATATCCTACAAGAGCCATGCTTCATCCCCTCAAGGCATTTTTTCTATCTTCCTCTCAGCCGGTGACATCTTGCCCTTCTCTGTGACTTTTCTGGGAAAAGTCATTTTTGTTCTCCAGGTGTCACAGGGTGACATTTCCAACCAACAAGCCACAGGTATGCTTGTTTCTCTAGCTCAGTCCATGTGTTCTACTTCCAGTTACAACAATCTTAGCTACTTCTGGCTTCTTGTATTTCACATGTACTTTGCATTTATGATCTTGCTTAATAGTGAATCTATATCTATGCATATTCAAACTCAATGGGCCATTAAGTCTTAAAAAGGTCTCAAATGATGACCAGAAATCATGTGTAATGTCATTATGTGAAACCTTACAATTTGGAAGGGTTTTCTTTCATATGATTCTTGCCAATATTTCTTAGTAAACTTATTTATTTTCCTCCCAAATTTTGCCTTTGGTTACATGACAATGGCTTATTTTTAAAATAAAGCTTTGCAAAAATTGCTATGCAAGAAAGCTTGGAGCCACATGCTCTCGGTGAATATTGATTGAGTACCTACATTGTAAAAGCTGTGTCTTTTCCCAGAAAAGTTACTGTGAAAAAAAAAAATGGAAATAAAACAACAACAATTAAGGTTTAAAACAGAGCCAAGAATGAGGGCACATCTCAGAGCCCCGAGGTGATTCTGTTTTGTGTCATTTCTCCTTTCTTTGTATTTTCCTTTTCATATTCCCTCCCAGGAACCTTGTCTCCCCAGGAGAAAAGGTCCTCATTGTTACAAGATCACTAAAAGATTTACAGAAGAAACTGGGCTCTTTTGTTTTTGCTCCTCATTCATCTTCTCTCCCTTTGCCAAAACAAATATATTTGCATTCGGAAATCAGCAGCATCAGTCAACTGTGCTTTCTATTGACTAACCTCTATAAAAGGTTCCTTTGAACTTTGTGGATGCTTTGAGGGTGAAGCTGAAAAGTGAGCCTCTCTTCCTTCGTCCCACTTGGAATACTTCAGAATTAATGTGTGCCACTTAGTCTCCTTTGGCTTTTTGGCTTTGTGTCAATTTCATCAGTGATTTTATTTGTCAAATTGTGCACATCCCGCATGCCTTTCATATGGAAAGCTTCTCTTAACTTGTTTAATGTTAATTTAAAGCTTCCGTTTGGAATATCACATTCTTAGCCTCACAATACTTCTGTGATACATGCAGGGGAGGTATTAGTGTATTTGTATATTTCAGAGACTGCAATTGATATTTAATTAGGATTAGAAACATGCTTGGGGACACAAGGAAGCTAACACAAACAAAACTTGAACTACAGCCTTATGACCACATATTCAGTGGTCATTCTGTAACACCTCCTTGGACTTATTAGTCTAATGTTATAGAAATAGCACTGTTATGATAATTCCTTGACCTAAACTATCTTTTATGACTCTGTTTTCTCCACAGGCCATGACCTCATTTCCATTATTATCTTTATGTAAATATTATCAAAAGTGTTGTTCAGTGACAGATAATGTTATAAGTTAAAAACAAACAAACAAACAAAAACAGTGGAAACAACATCATTTCGAATGTCTTGGAGCTCAACTTGACCCATCTCCAAATAAGAGATAAATTAGAGTATTAAAATAGGAGCCCACTAGCACTTTATACAACTAGATGATTAGACATCTCCATGAGCCCCCAAAATATACACAGATGGGGACAAACCACCACCAACTAAGACTCGTGTGACAGCATCTGTGTGCTAGAAAGTAGAAGGAAGAAATATGAGGTGTCAGGAAGTATCCAAAGCAGGAGAACTGCAAAATTGCCAGAGCTATCTCGCACTTGGCATTCACCTGGAAGATGACGATGAGAGGTAGGCTTTCATGATAGACATGCTCGTCAGAAAGGGGTCTTAGCACCAGCCCTTGTGCCAGGAAGCAGAAGAAGCAGTGCTGGTAAGAGGGAGGGGAGCCCTGATGCATTTCTAAGGATGGTCCAGCAGATCTCTTGGGGAGCTCTAGAGCTACAACGGGTCTCTGGAGTTGTTTCAAGATTGGGCAAGGTTGTCTGAACATTAATTATCTATTGACTGTGGGTTAATACTACAAAGTTGCATGACTTTGGGTGAGGCCAATATATGTAGCTGTACCAGTCCCCAGAGTGGGCTAATAAGAATGTCTTCTGGCTGGGAGAATAAGTCTTCCATTCCTGAAGGGGAATTTGGGTAGCATGTTAGTGCTTCATCAGTACCAAAGGACTCATTGGAAGAACTGAGAGGAGCAACCAAATGTGGGAGTGGCTTCTGGAGACTCCAACCTACTTGATGCAGGGGACTTGATTAAGGAGCTGGAGGGGCCTGAGCCCTGTGAATGTTCCAAACCAACAATCCAAAGCTTTGTTTTAGGACAAAGCCATATGCTGAGGAATGACTATTTATAAGGTAGACTACAAATTGAAGGTAGAGTAGGGACCAAAAAAAAAATCTAACAATTCTCTAAAGCATTATTAGAAATTCTGGAATCATATTTTTCTTTTCATTATATTAAAACAAAAGCAAAGTCTGGCAGGGTGATGCATGCCCATAATTTCAGTATGTGGGAAGCCAAAATAGGAGGATTACAGGTTCAAAGCCAGGGTCAAGTAACTTAGTGAGACCTCGTTTTACAGTAAAAAAATAAAATAAAATAAGGCTAGGGATATAGCTCAATAGTAGAATGCACTTGAGTTCAATCATTATTACTATGAAATAATAACAATTAAAATAAAAGAGGGAATTGAAGAGCATTGAACTTTAAGAAGCTATTCTAGCCCGTTACCTCCTATTCTAAATGTACAAGAATCATATGAAAAATGCCAAATCATATATTAGGGAGAAAATATTAGGCATACATCAAATGGTTGACACAAAAACCTCACCTGAGAACATAATGGAGTAGATAGTCAGCATGCCCTATTATTTTTCTATGTATTTTGTTCAAACCTCCCTCTTAGAATTTAGTGAAGAATTTCTAAAAACTCCAAATTTAATATGCCCTGAGTTAATTGTATATCCCGACACTTTCTACTCATTTATAACTCTTGTTCCAGTGAACATCATGAGACACTGAGCAGATAAGTCAGTTCTTAATGTTACTTATTTTAATTCATCCTCTCATATTGCAGAAGAAGTAATGGAACCACACACAAGGCAGAGATTTTCCCAAGGCCTTTTACTAGTTAGTGGCAGAGTGGAATCAAATTCATCTAATTAATAATCCAATATTTTTCTTCCAAAATATTTCCCTATTTTGCAAATGTTTCACTGTAACTTTCTGAATGTGAATGTACTGTCTAAAACTTATTTAAAATCCAGAGTTTATACAGAAAACTAAATTAATTAAATCTAGACAAGACACATAAGCTGGGCTTCTTTGTCAAAGGATTTACATAAAAATGGTTATGAGTATGGACATGAGAAAAAAAAAAAGCAGAAAAGTTTGTAACCAAGATAAAGATATCCAACAGAATAGATTATACCACAGAGGAATAGAATTTCATGTTAACAAGGAAATTCAGGATTTAGATACTAAGTCCCCATAGATATTTTTCCTGTCATTTAATCACCAGAGAAGTGACACCAAAGAAACCAAAAATCTGAAGAAGAAGAAAAAAAAAAAAAAAGACAGAGATTGCGAACAGAAAAGAACTAAAAATCAAAGTAAATGTGGAATTTAAGATATGTGTGGACTTTTGAAGTAGAATAAAATAATACTTCTCATTTTAAATGTCCTGAGATTTATTGCAGAGAGAGAAGAGTCGTGTTAAAAACTTAAACACAATGAACAGAAAATAGTGCTGGGCCAGCACATTATGGAAATCCTGGACACCATAAACAGGTTAAAAATATTCCCTCCCCAATTCCATTTTCATGCCTCTGTTACCCTTCTTTCTTTCCCATAAAGAATTGAAACATTTGAAGACATTCAATAAGATGCCATTCAAGAACCTCTCCAATTTAGCATCAAAATATTTTCCCCTATAATTTGGTTCCCACAAAGAGCTTCCAGTTTCCCCTCCCCCTAAAAAAAAACATATTTATTCACCCAATAGTTATTATTTATGCTGTTGACACGTGTTTTTAGTGTCTGATACTGTGTTAAGTACTAGGCAATACTTGTTTATCTCATCAATACATATCTGATGCTCCATCCCTCTGTTCCTATTTTTTCCTACTTAGAGTCTACACCTACTGCCAGACCCAGATTTACTCTCATGTCCAACAATATTCTCTGCCCACCTGCTCTAAAATGGTCTTTTCTATGAATATCTGCAAAGAAAAGTCTTGATCATACAATTATTTCATAAAGAAAGAATCGGGATATCTTTAGATCAGAAAATCATTGAAATTATGGTTCATTATGGGATCTGGTAGATATGGAAATATATTTTTCCTTTGATCTAATCCATTATATTTCTGAAAGCAATAATCAATCTTTCTTATTAGTGCATGTCAGGGATGAGGGACTTTTTAAAGAAATCTATCCCATCCTTGGGGCACTCTGATTGCTACGAAGCTCTTTCTCCGCTCATAAGAATAGCCCTCACCACAACTCCCATGCATTGGCCCCCAGTTCTGCAGATTTGACAGAAAGCAAGTCTAGTCATTTATGGGAACTACCATTTATACCACTCAGCATCCACTCACCTGCCTCTGGGAACTGCGCCCTGTTCTCCATCAAGAGGAATTACTTTTTCCAAGCTTTGTCTTTCAAGTGAAAGAGTGAGATGTATGTTCTCTATGTCTAATGCAATTAATGATCCAGTTGCTTAGAGCAGTTATTTAAGGATTGTGGAAAACACATACGTCAGGGCAAATGAGGTAAAAAAAAATTTTAATTCTGATTTTTTTTAACACCTAAGTTGATTCACGTTTTCCCCCTTCTCCTCCTTTTCTTTTTCATTTATTCCCATTTTCCAATTGGCTTTACTAGCAAATCTACCAAACACTTAGGGACTAAATCTTAGTTCTATACAAATTCTTTCAGAATCTAAAAGAGTAAAAATATGGCAACTCAATCAACAAAACAGGGCAAAATATGTTTAAGGGAAACAAACAAACAACAACAACAAATAGGGCATGTGATGGTTAATTTTATGTATCCATTTGGCTGAGTTAAGGAATGAGCAGACATTTTTTAAAGCATTATTACTGGATGTGTTTGCTTGCTAGGGTGTTTATGGAAGAGATTAGCATTTGAATCAGTAAACCCTTACCAAGAAGCTTATCCTTACCAATGTGAATGGGCATCATCTAATCTGTTGAGAGCTGAAAAAAAAAAAAGCAATGTTCAGGAAAATGTTTGTTTCTTCTTGAGCTAGGACATCCATCTTCTCCTGCCCTTAGACATAGGACCTTATGGTTCTTGAGCCTTTGGACTCTGGGACTCAAACCGAGGCCCTCCACCCACTCTCTCTGATCCTCAGGCCTTAGACTTCACACTGAAACTCACCATTGGCTAGTCTTGTTATTCAGCTTGCAGAAATTATAAATACATGAGTCAATTCCCCATGGAAGATTCCTCTTCTGTACCTATCATATATGTATAATATATAAATATAATATATATGGCTCTATTTCTTTGGACAGCTCTTACTAATGCAGGCTACTAAGGTGCAAGAAAATCCACAGCAAAATGTCATCAAATCAAATCCAGCAAGACAGAGAAAGAATAATGTATTATAAGTATTATGATAAAGTTAGTCTTATCCCCTACCCTGTAAGCTTAGTTCAGCACTTGACAATAAATCACCGTGATTCATTTTATTAATAGATTAGCAAAATGATATGATTACCTCCAGAAATGCAATCAAAATATATCATAAAATTCAACATTCATTTATGTTAAAAACTTCTAGCAAACTAGAGATTAAAGTGAACTCTAATGATCTAAGAACACTTACAAAAACCTCCAGCTAGCGTTGTTTGTTGTGGTGAAAGATTTTCCCACTAAGTATGAAACAAGGCTAGTATGTCTGCTTTTTCAATTGCTATTTGATGTCCTACTGATATTTCTTCTGAATGCAAAAATAAAAAAAAATAACACAAAAGCCATACCAACTAAAAAGTTTGTTTATTTTTTGTTTTGTTTGTTTTTGTCTTTGTCGTTTTGTTTGTTTGTCTCTTTGTTTGTTTTTGCAGACAACACGGTTATCTACATTAAAAATCTGAAAGAGAGCCAGCCATGGTGGTGTGGTGGCGCACACTTATAATCCCAGCATTTGGGAGCCTGAGACTGGAGGATCCGGGTTCGCAGCCAAGCCTCAGTTACCTAGTGAGGCACTCCACAACTTAGTGAGACCCTGTTTCGAAATAAAGAATAAAATATAGGGCTGGGGGCATAGCTTGGAGGTAGAATGCCCCTGTGTTCAATCCCCAGTACCAAAAAAAAAAAAAAAAAAAATCTGAAAGAGTTACTAAAAGTTACTGGAAGTAATAAATGATTTAATGATTTAGGAAAGTTATAGGATATAAGATCAAAATAGGAAGAGAATCATAGTTCTCTATACTATCAAGGAACAAATAGAAGGTGAAATTTATAAAACAATATTATTTAGAAATGCATTAAAGCATAAACTAGTATCAGGTAAAAATTATCAGAACGTGTGCCAGAAATATATGTTGAGAAAACACATATTAATAAAAGTAACCTAAGTATATCTACAAAATAGAGAAATACACCATGATTGTGATTTCAAAAACCCAATTTGAATTATAAATTCAACACAATTCCAATTGAAGTCCCAACAATTTTTTTTCAAAAAAGTAATTTTAAAACTTATACAGACAAGTAACCAAAATAGCTAAAAAAAAAAAGAAAAAAAAATTGGGGAAAGAACAAAGTTGAAGGATTCACGTGATCTGATTCTAAGATTTACTGTGAGCTATAGCAAACAGGAAGTGTTTGTCAGTTATAGCAGGTAGGTGTGGGCAAACATTTTCTTTAAATACCAAGTAGTAAATATTGTGGCTTGTGTGGGCCACGGATTCTCTGTTGCATCTAATCAACTCTGCCATTTAGTGTGAAAGCAGCCATAAGCAATAGATATACAAATGAAGAAGGCTATGTTCCAATAAAACTTTATAGAAACTAAAATCTGAATTTCATATAATTTTCAGATGTCAAGAAACATTATTTTTCTTTTGTTTTTTTATTATTTAAAAGTATGAAAGTCATTTTTAATTCATCGATCATGTAAAAAGAGGCAATGGACCAGATTTTGCTGAGTCCTGAAATAAAAGATAGACATAGAATCGATGGAATTGAAACGATTGAAACCATTTGTATATGGTTAATTTGTTTTTACATATGTCAGACGATTCAGCTGAGAATTGATAGTCTTTTCAAGGAATGGTGCCAGAGAAACTGTAAACTAATAGTAAAAATAAAATAAATAAAATAAAATAAGAGCTTTATCCATACTTTAAACCGTATTTTAAAAAAATCTCACAACCTATGTGATGGTTAATCTGGAGTGTCATCTAACTAGTTGATGAAACATATGAGATTATGTGACTTTGGATGTGTTGATGAGATAATTGACCTATGTAAAGGCAAATTGAAGGAATCTGTTCTGATCGGCAGGGAACATAGATAAAAAGAAGAAGAAAGCTACGTGAAGTATGTGTGGCTCTTCCTGAGAAAAATGTGTCTGCTCTCACCTGGGATATCAGCCTTCAGTTCTTCCAACTGGATTTTTAACATCATTTCTCTGGAGAGTTTCCTGGATATTCCATCTTGGACTGATCCTGAGCTATGGGTTGCTCTGATCCCCAGACTCCTGCTCTTGGATTGCTTGACCAGGGACTGGTTCTTTTGGCTCTCCACGTGCAAGCAGCCACTTGAGACCACACTGCTTTGAAGTGTAAGTTGATTTGTTAAGTCCCTTTTTACCATATACACATCCTGGGAGCTCTGTTACTCTAAGGAACCTTGATTAATATAATTTATCATATACATCAATATATAACACTTAAAATTATGGAACTTTTAGAAGACAACATAACAGAAAGTTTTTTTAACTTGGGGTTCTAACATACCCCAATTCTAATATATGAAATTAATTCTAGTATATGAAATGAATTGGTATTACAGAATGCTGGGAAAAATGTGTAGCAAACTTACTCATGGGAAATTGGAATAAACAATGGTACAACAACTTTGGGAAATAGATTTGAATTTCCTTACAAAGTTAAACAAGTATTTATAATAGACCCAACAATCCTATGTCTAGATATTTTTCCAGGATAAATAAAAATATATGTCCAAAAAAAGGCAAAAACCTGTATGTTAGTGTTTATCATAATTGCCCCAAGCTGGAAACAATCAACATGTCTATCAAAAATAGATCAACTATGGCTAATCTGTAAGATACAGTACTACCTACTAAAAAGGACACAAGTCAAGCTGAATGCATTTCTCATGCACTATGCTAAACAGAGTCCAGACTCAAATGGCTCTAATACTCTAAGATTCTGCTTATATTACATCCTGGAAAACAAAAACCACAGGCACAATATATACATATATATGTTACTGCTATGGGCTTAGAGAAATGAAGAATTACTTCAAAAGAGTAGTAGAAAATTTGGGGGGTTATGGAAATACTGAGTGTGTGTGTGTGTGTGTGTGTGTTTGTGTGTGTGTGTGTGTGTATGATAGTAGAGATGGAACCCAGGGGCATTATATCTCTGAGCTACACACCCAACCCCATTTTTTTAATTTTTAATTTTTGAAACAGGGTCTCATTAAATTACAGAAGGCCTCACTAATTTGCTGAGACTGGCTGTAAACCTGTGATCCTCCTGTCTCAGCCTTCTAAGTCCTAGGATTGAGGACGTGTGCCACTACATCCAAGCTATACAGTATATCTTGATTTTGATGGTTATAGGAATGTTTGTGTTTTTCATATTTTATACACCAAACCTCAAGAAAGGGTGAGTTAAAGCCTGTATGCAAAATATACCATAATAAATCTGATTTGGGATTTGAGGGTGTGTGAGAGAAGGAGAGAGGGAAAGAGAGAGACAGAGAGAGACAGAAACTGGGTCTAACCCCATGGACAGGATTCTATTTAGAAGCTGGAAAGATGACAAAGGACTGGTAGAAGAAAGTTAGAAGAGGGCGAAGGCGTGAGTAGGTAGGAAGAGAATTGAGAGAATCGTGTCTGGAAGGATAGGGTGGTGATAGAGCTGCTGATACATAGAGAAGACCAAATGTGATCCTCTAGATTGAGCCATTATGAGGCCATTAGGCAGAAACTGACCAGAATGTTTCTGTGATCTGATGGGATAATAGTGGGTTTGAGTAAACAATAGAGGTGAAAAAAAAAAAAAAAAAAAAGCTTTTTGAGTTTTACCATGAACAAGCACAGCCAGAACTCACATGAATCAAAGATTTTATCCTGTTTCATTTTTATGACAGTACTGCATGATTGTATGTTGATGTGAGAGATCTAATAGAGAGGAAAAGCAGTATTGACATGGGAAAGGAAAGAACTGATGAAGCCACAAACTTGAGTAAATGAGAAGAAATGACATTGGGGCAAAAGGGAGTTAAGAATTTTAAGAAAGATCTGAATCAGTTAGAGTGTCTAAGGGGTCTGCCCACCATGATAAGGTTGGTTCCTGTTCATGTGGCCTCACTGACTTGGAATAGGATTTCACCCAAGGAGATTCCACATTTACAAGAAGTGGCATGGAACCCTAAAGAACTGGAGATAGTGAGACCTAGGTTAAAGGTCTGAGTCCTTTTCAAGAAATATATATTCAGGAAAAATAAGCCAAGACACCCAAGAGATAGGAAAAGTACATTTAGAGGAGGGTGGGAAGGCATGATCAGAAAAGTAGGCAGGGGATCTTATCTCTGGGCATTTGGAGTCACACCATCAAAATTAACAGCACACATCTGGATTTGGACAGATGGTTAATTTCAAATTCCACCCAGCCAGGGTTCCTACTATGGTGGTAGTGCTTGCCAAGGTGGACTTGGGAATTAGGAGACCCTGGTAGGGTTAAATGCATCTATAGCTAATGGAATTCTGTTTAGCAGCTGTGTTAAGAAAAAAAAAATATTTGTTGACTTGGTTCTATTTGTTTTGATGGATAGTTAAAATATGTGCAAAGTGCAAGTGAATTGATTTTGAATGTGATTAATTCCTTGTTGGAGTATGGAGGAAGAATGGCAAGTACATAAACTACACAACTGTAACAAACAGGTCCCTCTTGAGTCCAGGATTAAGCCATTCTTAAATGTTAGTCTTATGCCATGCGAATGCCAAGAGGTTTTTGCACTTGTTTTGAATATTTCATTGAAATACTGGAACTTTGTGTGTGTGTATGTATGTGTGGTGGGGAGTGATTCAATAAGCAAAAGTTCACTTTAAGTCTGAGCTTCAGAAGTACTAATAGCTATAATTTTTGCTTCATTACAGAGTGTAAAGTGGTTGCAGAAATTTGATCTCATATTATCTTCACAATGAAATAATTTTGTCCTCATTTTACGAATGCAGACTGGAGACCCAGAGAGATTAGCTGTTGTCCTATTTAAAAACATTCAACTAAGGACAGAACCAGAGATAAAAATCCAGTCATTCTGAGTTCAAGTCTAATGAGTGTTTTGTTGTATTAGTATATCACAGATGTAGCTGATCATCATAAATGTTGTAAGGTGTGTGCAGAAAATCTGTGTCCCTAAGTCTCTCCTGGAGAGATTCTGACTGGGTCAAGTTAGGCTTAGGAGACTGTATTTCAACTTCTATGACAACCTTGAAGTTTTACCTGTCTGATAGGTCCAGCTGGCTCTGAACCATGGCATGGAAGAGTCATTTGGGAGCCTCCACAAGGGAATACCCTATGCAAACTGTCCCACAGAGGTCCCAAAGAAACAATAAGAGCCTTAGAACACGGAAGCATGATTACAATGTCTGCACTCTCCTGCCAAATGTTCTTCAGTGAGTCAAGTCACCTCTCTAAGCCCTGGTGTTAGTCCATTTCTTGCTATAATGAAGTAGCTGAAGCCAGGTACTTAATAAAGAAAAGAGACTCATTTAGCTTCATTTGGGAGTTTCCAGAGCATCAGTCCCGTTCTTGAAAGAGCCTTGGGCAGAACCACATGGCAGATAGATCATGGCAGAAGCTCAGGTGAGAGGGGGACAGGAAGATAGAAATGCCATCCTTGAAAAAAGGAAGCTGTCATGAACACTGACTCAGGATCCCTTGAGAATAACCTTATTCCCTTCTGAGGGAAGTGCTCCCAAGGGTCTAAACACCTTCCATAAAGTCCTCTTACAGAATGTCTGTCTCTTAAAATTATCATGCTGAGAAGCAAGCCTCCAACACATGAACACTGGGAGACTCACTCAAACCATATCCAAATCACAGCGCTTGGATTTGTGGTTTTTAAGAAATTAAGCAAACCTACAAAATTGCTGTGGAGATTAGAACATAGCATATTCAGTAAATGCTTTTTCTTATGGTGACTAAAAATGAAGCTTTACAAATTAAAGTTTGGCAAAAAATGTATATAGGGTAAAAAAATATCACAATTGAAAAGTCACAAGCAGGAGGAATGTTGTGAAAATCAAATGAGCTCTGAGATTCATCTGTAAAGTCTTGGGCTTAAAAGTATTTTCCTTTTGGCCCCAAATCAGCAATCCATGGACAATGTCCTCAAATAACTCATATTCAGAGTTATTAAAGAAATGTGATGGGTTACATACATATCACAGACACACATACACACACACACACACACACACACACACACACACACACAACCCTGCAGGTTGTGCATTTGAGCAGACTTACATGTAAACTTCTGGAATCCAAAATAAACTCCAAGTTGGCGATATCTAAAATTAACCCCAGTATGTTACTGTCTGCAAAAGAGAACTGTGGAAAAAAAAAAATCTGTTCCAGGGATAATGATAGTGACTCAAACCTGCCTTGGAAGTGCAGCCTTCTGTGGGAGACAGAAGCTGAGGGATAATGTGGGGGACTGTCCTTACAATAGAAAGCCGAGGTGTCACTCCAACTGAAGCTCATTAATCCTCTTTGCCCTGGTGCCTGATCACTGTGTCTCTCACACCCGATATTCCTGCAGGCACCATGCCATGTCCCCACCGAGAGTTCTTACTTGCATAAGACACTTCTGTTTGGTAAGTTGAGCTGAGGACACCTGCTAATGAATGATTCAAGATACACAGGTGGTCCAAGGCTGGGCCTGGAGGGCCGATTCCTGGAACTGCGCCGCTGCCGTGAGGATCCTTTCTGCAAAGGGGGAGTGGGCCAGCAGCCAGGTTCCTGCTTGGTCAATTATGCATAACTGCTGTCAGTCAAGTGATCCTGCTGTGTCCTTAAGGATGCTGGATGTCTTGGAGGCAAGGAAACAAGGCCATGCTATGTTTACGGGTAGCACTTTTACTTCAGTGCAAGCAGCAGACCAGGATTTGAAGCCTGATCCTTCTCTCTGCAAAACAAAACAAAACAAAACAAAAGACTATGTTTGTGCAGAACAAACTCCTTAGAGGGGGGACAATGAATCACCCATGCTGTCCCTCCCCCATTTGCCTCTCATTGCCTCTCAGTCTGACTTCCCTGCAACTTTCCCACATGCATTGGGTGCCTCAGCAAAGGAGGACAATGTTTAGGGGCTAAATTGTGTCTCCTTGATTCATATGTTGAAGTCCTGACACCCTATATAGTGACCTTCTTTGGAAATGGGGTCATTGCCGATGTACTTAGTTAAGAAGAGGTCAGACTAGAGTAAGGAAGGCCCTCAATTCATGACGGTGTCCTTACATAGTGGGGAACTTCAGATATGGAGACACAGACAGGGAGAACACCATATAATGATGAAGGCAGAGGTGGAGGTGAGTGATGCTACTTAGAGGCAAGGAGCACCACAGACTGCCAGCAAATCAGCAAAGGCAAAGGAGAGGCAAGGAACTGATGGTCTGCCGTGGCATCCAAAGGATTCGGCTTGCCCGACACCTTGATCTTGAGCTTCTGCCCTCAGAACCACAATGCATTTCTGTTGTTTAAGCTACTCAGTCTTTGGTACTTTTTCATAATAATCCTAGCAAACATATGGAATGATTCTGGTCTCTAATTTGATTTGTTATTATTAATATTATTATTTTGCACTGGGGATTGAACCCAGGGGCATTCCAGCGCTGAGCTACACCTTTATCTCCTTTCCACTTTTTATTTTGAAACAGGATCTTGCTAAGTTGCTGAAACTGGCCTCGAACTTGAAATCCTCCTGTCACAGACTCCCAAGTACGGGGATTATGCATGTGTGCCACCACAGTCAGCTTTGAATTTAATTATTTGCTCATTCTCAAATTCTAGCATACACTAGTGTGTTTTCAGAACAGTATAGTACTATTTGGAGCCTGATAGAAGTCAGTGTGATTTTCAACTGTGACTCCAAACAAGACTTTTGGGTGTCTGCTTAAAGGTTTTGAATTGCAGTGTTTAATATCATGGCCTTGGATTTCAGAAAGACCTAGTTACCAATCCTGGCCATTCACTTGATGAGAAATCCAATAAAGTTCCTTTACCTAATGTTCCTCTGTTCTGTTTCCTATAAACAGATGGTTCAGATCCTACTTCCTAGAAAGTTTGGGAGGACTGAACTGCATAGAAAACCCCAATCTGCAGCTGAGGTCTGGTCAGGTCTTGTACAAAGGCAGCAGGAATTATGTTCTCTTGAGATTGATTTACCTCTGCTTTATCTGGACTATTGTATTTCTCCCACTCTTCTGTTTCTCCTACACATTCCATGGAATGGCGGCCTTTTTGAGAAAGTCCCACCAGTCTGGTTAGTTATGCCTTATCACCTCACAAAAGCTCGTGTTGGCAAAGTACATGCACTCACACTAACTAGCTCCCTCCCACAGCACACATGTTGACCTGTCTTTCAGAAGTTTAAGTGTATATTCTCTATACCAGAGCATGCCTTTAGAGAGAGACCCTATTTTTCATTTTCTTTTCATAGTTCTTTACAAAATATGCGATCAACGGACAAATGAATGAATGAATGAATGAATGAATGAATGAATAGCATGATTCTGAGTCAGAGGTAAATTCCAAAAGGAAGCTCTATTTTTCCTCTCTAGTGTCAGTGGGAACATATGTGGAGTTCTTCTTCCTGATGCTGAGACATGGTCCACCAAGGAAAAGAAGTTCAGAAAGAGGTGCATGTAAGGATGGGAAAGCCACCAGCCAGATAAGCCAGGCAGATGCTTGGTGACTTGCTGCTTACACATGCATAGGTTTTTGTCTCCAATTACAACACCTTTCATTTACAAAACAGTCTCCTGCCTGGAATACTTAAATATTACATCAATGTTTGAGTAGGTCAGGAAGATTCTATTTCCTCATGTAGCAGCAAGGGAATTGAGGCAGGTAAATTCACCCAGATGACATTAGCTAAACAAGACCATAGTCTTCATGGTTAGCCACATTTTGGGCTCTTCTTATTAATTGAACCTTTCTGACTTTGATTTCATATAGATGATTTATAAAATAAGGGTTTAGCCTTCTGAATGAGATGCTTCAAATATATATTGGTAAAAGTTAGCATGTGTGGGTGTCATGGATTGGTTTACTTTGAAACAACATATGCCTGGGAGGTATGGACCTAAATATAACTCACTCAGTTGGGAGGTGAAATATCCAGGACTGAGAAGTATGATCCAGAGTAGGGCATCAGGCAAGCAGTGAAAACCATCCTATGAAATCCTAGTCCTGGTCCTAGGTTTAATCATTATTAACCCTAGTCTCAGGGTTTTCATTTGCAAAATGGAAATAAGATTATTTGTTCTGCTCCAATTTCAAGTTCATGGCAATTAACTGTAATATTTATGGTGAAGGACACACCCCAAACGGTGTAGCAGAGATCTAAAAGACTATCAACACACTCTTGATAACAGTAGGTTCTGAAGTCAACATGTAAGATTAAAATTATCTAAGTACAATTTACCTTCCAAGACACTTTGGAAAGGTACAAAGTTGGAGGTAAACATTACTATCTTCCACACATCTATATAACCAGGTTTCCTTGTGAACCTGTAGGAATCAGGCTCAGCTAAGGCCACAGCACACACCTGTCTCACTTGTCACACTTAATCAAGGATATATTCAGAGAGCAGAGAAATGAAGAGGGATAGCCTGTACACAATCTTCTCACAGTCAGATTCCCTCTTCCTGTTTCGTTAGCATTGTTAAAAAATCATCACTATTATGCCATTATATGCCAACATTCACAGTGGAATTATATAAATTAAATATGTGTATTATACAATACACCAGGGCGGAGAAATCAGAGATTCAAAAACCCTTGGTGGTAACTTAACCATGAAACTTATCGTGGGAAGAGCCTCCCGTCCATTATTTAACATCCAATGACTCAGGGCTTCCAACCTTTTGATCACACAGCCCATCCCTGTCTTTGAGCTAACGCCTTCTGTCCATTCCATCTCTGTTCCAGCTTCCCTGAGATGTCTGACTCAGCTTCCTGCCCAACCCTGACCTCCTTCTATCACACACTTCCATGACTATGGGGAGAAGAGGTGTGAAATCCTGGAAGGACAGAGAGCAGAGGAGTTTTATTAGTGATCTGAAGGTAAAAGTCACCAAATATCTAAACAGAGCTTCCCCTGGCCAATCCAACTCAAGATGACTTAGATTATAATCAGGTTGACTTTTTCTATTTCCCTCTCCAATTTCAGGTGTTAGAGCTTCAGGAGGTATGGATAAGAATGGGGGTCATACTAATAAACCCAGAGGGGCGCCAGGCTTTGCTCAACAGCCTCCACTGAGAAGGGATTTCCCCAGACAGAACCTGGTGAGACTACATTAATCTCTCCCTCTCTTTTGCTCTCTTCATAGGCTTCCGTTCTCTATTTCAAAGTTATTGTGTTTTTAAAGACAGTGGCTACAGGCTTCTGAATCTTTTCCTTGCTTTTGGTCTCTGCATACTCCAATGTATCGCCTATGCTGTAGCCCGAGATAGCTTTTTTTTTTTTTTTTTTTTT
>PVLC010025903.1:0-23214 GCA_004027655.1 Graphiurus murinus | reverse complement strand
CGTGGTGGCGCACGCTTGTAATCCCAGCATTCGGGAGGCTGAGACCAGAGGATCCCGGTTCGCGGCCAGCCTCAGCTACCTAGTGAGGCACTCCGCAACTTAGTGAGACTCGGTTTCAAGATAAAGAATAAAAAATAGGGCTGGGGGTGTAGCTCGGAGGTAGAATGCCCCTGAGTTCAATCCTCAGTACCGCAAAAAATAAAAAAAAAAAAAAAAAAAAAAAAAAAAAAAAAAAAAAAAAAAAAAAAAAAAAAAAAAAAAAAAAAAAAAAAAAAAAAAAAAAAAAAAAAAAAAAAAAAAAAAAATAACATGATAAAGGAAAGCATAACAATAACTAATAATCTCAAGGACAGGTTGGAGGATAAAACTTTTTAAAGAATTAAGAGAAGTAAAGAAAACCTTATATTTAGATTGTTGGGTTAATGAGAAACTTGAGAATGCCAAAGGGGTAGAAAATTTACCCAAAGAGATAATAACCAAAAAAGTTTCCACACCTAGAGAGGATGCAAATATCCAGGTGCAGGAAAGTCAATATCACCAGTAAGATTTAATTCAATCATGTCTATCCTAAGATATAATCAAGATGTCAAAGGTAGGCAATAAAGATTATCAAGGCTGCAAAAGAAAAGAAACAAATCACACTTAAGCATGTACTGATTTGCCTGATAGTAGAATGCTCTGCAGAAGCCGAGCATGGCCTGAGATTTTCACAATACTGAGGGGAAAAAATCCAACCAAGAATATTATACCCAGCGTGAATATTCATTAAAAATGAGAGATAATGTCTTCCCAGACAAATGCTGAGAGAATACATCTACACTAGATCTGTCATACAAGAAATGCTAAAAGGAGTCCTTCAAACTGAGAGAAAACAATAATAATAAGAAAAAAATCGGGAAATATAAAACTCAACGTAAGAGAAACTATGCAGACAAAGTCATCATGGAACAAAATTATAAACATGGTACATAAACCATTATATATGTAATATGAAGACTCAGAAACAAAAAACAAATAATAACTATATTAATGTGATAATAGGTAATATAGAAAAATTCAAAATGAGAATAAAAAATTCAAATGTGAAAAGAAATGTGATACAAGTATAGAGTTTTCTTATAACTACTCCTTTGATAGAGGACTAATATCTAGAACATGCAGAGAAGTCAAGAATTCATCGCTAAGAAAACAACCTAATCAAAAACGGGCAAAGGATCTAAATAGACACTTAACAAAAGAAGAAATACAAATGGCCAATAAATGTATGAGGAAATGTTCAACATCATTGGCAATCAAAGAGATGCAAACCAAAAGTACCCTGAGATTCCAACTAATCCCAATTAGATTGGCAATCATTAAAAACACAAACAACAACAAATGCTGGTGAGGGTGTGGAGAAGTGAGAACTCTAATACATTGTTGGTGGGATTGCAGATTAGTGCAACCACTTTGGAAAACAATATGGAGGATACTCAGACAAATAGGAATGAACCTACCATATGATCCAGCGATACCAGTTCTGAGTATCTACCCAAAAGAATGGAAACCAAAGTATCAGACTAATACATGTGTATCTACGTTTATAGCCGCACAATTCACAATTGCCAAACTATAGAATCAGCCAAGATATCCATCACCATATGAGTGGATTGCAAAACTATGGGATATGTACACAATGGAATTTTACTCAGCCATAAAGAAGAACAAAATCATGTCATTTGCAGGGAAATGGATAGAACTGGAAAACATTATATTATGTGAGATTAATCAGTCACAAAAAGTAAAAAATCAGATGCTCTCCCTAATATGTGGAAGTTAGACAGAAAGTAGAACCTAAGAGGGACTCCAGATGAAGAAGGAAAAACCTTAGATGAGCAAAGAAGGTGACCAAACTGAAGGTGATAGAAAGAGGGGAGAGGGAAACACTTGAATGCACATGATGTACATTCACAAACATAACAAAGCCATCAGTAAACTGAACATGAGAAGGAGGAGGAAGGAGGGGGGAAAGGTCAAATGAGAGATGTGTTCATGTATGCCTCTACCAGCATGCACCTAATGAAAATGTAAGATTACAATACAGCAATAGAAAAAAAAAAAAGACTGAAAGAGAGTAAGAAAAGCCCTACAATAAAATTACAAGACAAATCATAAAATGGTTATAGTAAGACCTTGCCTATCAGAAATTCCTTGAATATAAATGGATTAAATTATCTAATAAAAAAAAACAGAGTAACTCAATTTTTGAAATCCAAATATTATATTATTATTATTATTATTATTATTATTATTATTATTATTGCATTGTAATCATACATCTTTGTTAGGTACAAGCTGATAATGGCATATATGCACACATTTCTCATTTAACCCCTTTTCCAATTCCCACCACACTCTCTCACCCTCCCTCCTTCTCAAGTTCAGTTTAGTGATTGACTTTGATATATTTGTGAAAGTACATCATGTGCATTAGGGTGTCCCCTCTCCCCCCATCCATCACCTTCAATTAAGTCAACTTCTTTGCTTATCTAGGGTTTCTCCTTTTTCATCTGAAGTCCCTCTTATGCTCCATCTTCTCCCTAGCATCCGCATATTAGGGAGAACATATGCTTTTCTACTTTTTGTGACTAATCTCACTTAACATAATGTTTTAGTGTTGCATTCACATCACCTGTGTTATGGCTTGGATATGGAATATCCCCCAGAAAAGCTTATGTGCTAGGTATGCAGCAAGGGTCAGTGGTGAGTCATGGCTGGAGGAGATGGGTCACTGAGGGCAGGGCTTTGAGGTTTATATCTGATCCTGTCCACTTTCTTTCCCTCTTTCTCTCTCTTTCTATCTCTATCTCTGTCTCTGTCTCTCTATCTCTATCTCCTTCTGGCCACCACGAGTTGACTAGTTTTTCTCCTCCACCATGATGTTTCTCCCTTGGATCAACCCTGGACTCAACCTCCAAAGCCATAAGCCAAAATAAACCTTTTCTCCTCTAAATTTTTTTTTGTAAGATATTTTGTTACAGTGACAAAAAAGCTGACTAAAACAACCACTAAAGACCCACATAGGCTGAACGTAAAGGGATGGAATGATGCAAGTATAATCCAAAAGAAAGCAGGAATATCTGTACCTACATAAGACAAAATGAACTTTAAATAAAGATCAATAAAAATAGAAAACTTATTATAGAATGATAAAGGATTCAGTTAAGCAAGAGAAAATAATTCTAAATATATATGTACCCAATATTAGACCATACAAACTTATAAAGCAAAGTATCAATAAGCCCAAAGGGAGAGATAATTTCAATAAAATAGTAGATGTGAATTTAACATCTTACTTCAAGCAATGAACTATCAGTCAGATAGAAAATCAACAGAAAAATGTTATATTTAAATTGCACCTTGAAGCCAGGCATGGTGGCTTGTAATCTCAGCATTTGGGAGGCTGAGACTGGAGGATACAGGTTTGCTGCCAGCCTCAGCTACTTAGTGAGATCCTCTGCAACTTAGTGAGACTTTGTTTCAAAATAAGAATAAAAAATAGGACTAGGGGTATAGCTCAAAGGTAGAATGTCTCTGGGTTCAATTCCCAGTACTTCAATAATAATAATAATAATAATAATAATAATAATAATAATAATAAATTGCACCTTGAAATAAATAGACCTACCAGATATCTACAGAATGTCCTATCCAATTGCTGATGAATATACATTCTTCCTATCAGTACATGAATCATTCTTCAGGATAGAATACATATGATAAAAGAAGTTTCAACAATATTCAAAAAATTGAAAACTTATGGAGTATTTTATATGACCACAAGTTATTCAGCTAGAAGTCATTAACAAGAAATACCTTGAAAACTATACAAATACCTGGAATTGTAAAAATTCATCTCTTAAATTAACAGTAAATCCAGGGATCACAAACAAACATCATATCACCGCATTTCAAGGAACTAAAAACCAAGAGCAAATCAAACCCCAAATTAGAAGAAAGCAAAAAAAAATAATAATAATAAAGAGCAGAGGAGAACTCAATAAAATGTCGACTTAAAAATGCACAAAATTGTAATAAAGTAAGCCAATTATTTGAAAAGATAAACATAATAGATCAACTTCTAACTAGACAAAGCAAAATAGAAGACTCAAATTAGTAAAGTCAGTGATGAAAAGGGATAAATTACAACTACCTTCAAAGAAATATAAAGGATTATAAGAGGTTTTTTTTTGTTGTTGTTCTTTTGGGGTTTTTGGTTTTTTGTTGTTTTTTTTTTCAGTATTGAGGATTGAACTCAGGGGCATTATACCTCGAGCTATACCCCCAGCCCTATTTTTTATTCTTACTGCCTAGGGATAGTAGCAGAAAGGACAGATGGGGAAAAAATGGTCCATGGAAACTAAGTGATAGTTACGGATGAGTAAGTTGTTCTGTTGTGTTATTACTGCATTGATGGGTAACTATTGATAATGATTACATAGTCTATATTTCAAAAAACAATAGAAAATATTTTGAATGTTTTCACCATAAAAATGATAAATGTTTAAGGAGATAGATATGTTTAACATGGTTTAAAGCTTACACAATGCATATAAATAACTTTATATTCTTAAAATTTTACCACTCAAAGGAGACCATTTTAAGACTAAAGTCACCACATCTTTACTCTTTTCCATACTCTGTTTTGTCATGGTTAGATTGTGGTACCTCTCGTATTTTATATCATTTATGTTTCCTGATTTCATTAGCTGAAGTAACAATACTTAATATACTGATTTCAAATAATATCCTTGGTAGATTAATATTCAATAACCAAGGTCTTACAAAATTCTGACCATTATCTATGAACTTTTATTGCCATTCTTTATTACATTTTTTCAACAAACTAGTTGTCAGAATATGCAGCTTGGAAATACCTACTAGTTTGCCATTAAAGTGGTATTTTATAGTTAAATAGTCTAAGAGTATCCTACAATGATTACTATAAGATTCTATAGGAGACAATCTATTTTGCTTCAAGTTCAAACAATATAGTGTACCTCCAATTTTAGGAAGTCACAATGCACATTAGAATGTTAAATACTCTAAGCTATTATACATCTAAAACAAAGAAAAGTTAAATGAAAAGAAAACAACAAAAAATGATTTAAATGTATTTAATTGAGTTTTATCAACAATGGACCTCCAGTTATTATCAATATTCGCGTTTAGAAAATTTAGCATACACATTTTTTTAATAATCATACCTGACTTATTTGTCTTCAGAAATATTATTTGGGTCAAATTAATATAAGAGAAGTACTGAAAATTATTACAAAACATGGTGTAATAGAAAACACATTCAACTATAACTTTCACTTTAATATATCTTAAATCTAATTAGTCTTAAGATTCACAAAGAAAAATAAAAGTTCTTAATAAAAAAAATTTATTGAACCAATTGCCAACTATTTCCCAGTCTCTGTTCAGGGATTTTAGACTCATCATCAAGCATAATAGACAAATTATCTGTGAAATTCTTATCTTGATGGACATGAAAATATACCTTTGTTATTCCTGCTTGCTTATAAATCTTACCACACTTTCTGCAAATGCCAAAATTAAAAATGTTGCCAGATATAGAGTTTTCAGTTGGCAAATATAGTATTATTGAAAAATCGATATGATATGTTACAAATGAAAAGCACTAATTCAAGTTACAGCCTTAGGTTTATAAATGTTGATATTGAAAAGTTAAACTCTAACTTCAGTTCACTCAAAAGAAAAAGAGCATGAATTCAACTGACATTTATTTTCTACTATGTTCCTGGCACTCTTCTAAGCTCTTTAGATTAGTCATTGAAAAGTAGACAATGGCCATGCTATTGTGAGGTTTATATTTTAGTGCAAGATATTTGTAAATATTATTTCATGGTAGAGATTTAGAAAAATGAATAGGAAGATGAATATGTGAAAACGGCTTAGCACATTGCCTGTCACAAAGTTGATGTTCATTTAATAATAAATCATTGCATATATTAAAATGATTTATCAAATGGAAAATTTACTTTTAATATTGTTATATTCTCAAGATGAAATAATTTTACTAGTCATGAGTATAAGATAGTATGTATTCAAACTTTACTACATTTCTTAGTGCAAAGCAAGAGATATGTAAAGTACATGAAAAATCAAATTTCAACATTTTGAAGTTATACAACAATAAAGTATTTCACCAACTAAGAACTTTGTGAATGGCAACGGTTTTCTCATTATAAAGCTGGCAGGTAATGTCTGGACAGAATGCATGGTAAAACTGCCAATCATCAACAATTCAGGCAGTGTAACACAGCATCCAGTAAGATCCCAATTCTGCAGAGCAAATTACTAAGAGGATGTGTTTGTGGCAGAAATTGTATTTGTATTGTCCAAGAGATTGAAATGAACTATTGGCAATCATAGGCTGCCTAACACTAGCTTGCTGAAGGAGAAAATACTGTGATTTATAGCATTTGCAAAATTCCATGATGCTCTTATTTTGTACTGTTAAATTATTGCATACTCTTCTTATTCAGTGTTGCCAGGAACGGAAGCAAAACTGCTCCTGAAATAAAACTAAACTTCAGAAAATATTTTACCCATGCAGAAAGATAGAAATTATATACTCAGTACCCATATCTATGCCACAGGAAGATAAATGTTAACTTTTTATTGAATTTGCATCTGACACGAATATATTAGATTTTGAAAACTATGTTCTCATAAAAATAAATAAAATAAAGAACACTCGGAGTAACACAAATTAGCACCACAGTTTTTTTGTGCCCAGTCACATGGTTATTTTTTCTGGCATAGGTAGCCCCTATTCTGAGTGATCTCGTTAGCAGAAACTACCCAAGAGGCTCCCATAAATTACCTCCTTAGCATCAACTTATCAACAGGGCCACTACATTAACAAAGATACGTCTTTTACTAAGAGCTCTCTCCGACACTGAGAACAATGATTAGCCAAATTCGTTAGTGCACAGAAGTTTATTTTGAAGTTTTTTCCAATCAATATACTCTAAAACACATTAATAAGTATTTTATACTATCTAAACTAATATTATTGTGGAACAAGCATTGAAAAAATTCACTTCTACAAAGGTTGCTTGTAGTGGAAAAGCTCTGGCCAGTCAGTCTATAGCAGCATGTATAAACTTCAAGGTAATGGAAACAAAGTAGCAGAGTGTTCAAGAGAAAGGCCCTACATTTATGTTTTAATTTTTTCTATGTACTAAGGATAATTTGGACAATTGTGGCCTCTCTGGATCTCAACTGACTACAGTCAAATAAATATAATAACGATTCCATTTCCGCTGGAATAATAAGTAGGTTGTGAAGTTTACCTTAAATAGCTCGTGGATATGAAAATAAAACTATAAAATTATTTCTGTATGTTATTTATGAATCTTACCTTAACCACTCTTTGCCTTTCTAACCTGCTGTAGCCTATAAGGATTGAAGCAATATAACACTTGGATGTGACCATCATATGCTGATGTGTTCACTTAAATTTACTTAATCATTTAAACAAGCCTGGCAGAAAAGTGTGATTATCTGTATTTTTCCAGTTAAAGAAAGTATATTCAGGAAGATTAAGTTCCTTAGTTGAGTTCACATAAGGAGCAACTGCCAGAGTCTATTTAGATTATGTTACTCCATGCAATATATCTAAATGGTGGAGTTGAAGTACATAATCCCTAAAATCTCCTTCATCTTTAAAAAGCCACAGAAATTTGATTAATAAGAGACTTCAGGCATGTGCTCAAAACGCACCAGTGGCCATCTGACTTCAGCATCATAGAGGGCAGAGAATCTGGGACAAGTTGGTACTTGGTGCAGAGCTCTCTTCAAAAGTATGTAGTGAGCCGGGTGTGGTGGCACACATTTGTAATCCCAGCATTTGGGAGGCAGGCTGAGACTAGAGGATCCGGGTTCTTGGCCAGCCTCAGCTGCTTAGTGAGGCCCTCTTCAACTTAGTGAGACCCTGTTTCAAAATAAAAAGAATTAAAAAAATAGGACTGAGGCTATAGTTTGGAGGTAGAATCCCCCCAGGTTTCATCCCCAGTACCTCAAAAAAAAAAAAAAAAGTATGTAGTGCCATTGCTTTTCACAGACAGTTGGTAGATATTACTTTAAAAATGTTATTTTAGAGCCGGGCGTGGTGGCACACGCTTGTAATCCCAGCATTTGGGAGGCTCTGACAGGAGGATCCGGGTTCGAGGCCAGCCTCAGCTACCTAGTGAGGTCCTCTGCAACTTAGTAAGACCCTGTTTCAAAATAAAGAATAAAAAATAGGGCTGGGCGTATAGCTCAGAGGTAGAATGCCCCTGAGTTCAATCCCCAATACCGCAAATAAATAAATGAATTAATGAATAAATAAATAAATAGACTTTAGAAAAAAACTATCTGCAATCATTTAAAGAAATTATCTTTTTCTTTTACACTATGCATACACATATACATATATGTTAGTATATGTTTATATAGATAGACATATATGTGTATACACACACAACTTCAAGTTGAGAAAGCTCTTATTTTTTCATTTGCTTATTTAACAAGCATTTGTGTATATACTTTATGCTATACACTGTGCTACTACTGGGTAGAGAATTACTATTTCATTTTATATGTGAGTTACTGATTGAAATTACAATGTTACAAACAAAATTCTTAGTTAAAGAGCAAGAAACTGATATTTTAGTGATGCTGAAATATAGCAGATTGCTTCCTAACTAATTTTGGTAGGAAGCTCTAACAGGCATTATCAAAAACTGTAATTATTCATGTCAGCTTAAAAATGTAAACTATTTTCAGCACAACTTCAAAATTAAGCATAAATAGACAATAAATTTTTATGCCTAAATATGAATAACTTAAACATTTTTATGCAACTTTGTTTAATGATCTAAGTCCCATTAAGTACTTTTAAGTTACCTAAACATATCAACTTTATAAACAACAACCATAGGATGAATGAAAACAAAAAAGAAAAAGAAAAAAAACATACTATGGATGCAAACTTACCAAAAAGCTTAAACATTGTGGAGGCATTTCATACTCAGATTTAAAATGGAATAACATGAAGGTTTCTGATGCAGGCTATTCTGTAACACTTTGGGGGATATTCTTAAACCTCAGAATTGATAAACATTATTTTAAAAGGAAAATTTTGCAAGGAGACAAGAATTTGCCTCCCCCAAATCTGAAGGATTGTTGAGCTGAAGGTAATCAAGTAATGGATGTAGGAGAGCACTCAGCTGTCCATCTAGTGCCTAAAAGCGGGACACAGATTTACAAAGACAAAAGGTATCTTTTCCCTCTCTGTCAGGGAGGAAAAAGGTTAGTCACTAAAGATAGGTTTAGACTTGCACAAACCTGGAGGTAACATCAGAAGAATTTAGATTAGCAAGCCTTAGTAACCAGACTTTACCATTTATTTGCCTTTCTCTAAGTTATCACTCAAGGAAACTTTCCCTTTGGCCTGTCACTTCTCTAAAATTGTGCTCTTCTTTGTTGAAGATGCTATAAAAGCTGGAATTCAAAGCTATTTGTTTAAAATTTACTCAATTTCTGGTTATCTTTCCTGTACATGTAATTGCTTTTTTTCTTTTTACTCTGTCCTTTGTAACAGGAGTTCATTCCTTCTATAAACTTATAGGGATTATTTTTCATATATATATATATACATATATATATATATATATATGTAAATAACATAAGATGTAGAAGAAATTGTATCTGAACTTCTTCTATTTCACTAAACAACCTTCCCAAAAATATCCATTAACCCCCCTTCAAAGGACTTTCCTATCAATTTCACTGCCAAAAAAGTCAGACTATCCATTTTCATTAGCATAAAAAATAGACTCTCTCATACTCTCCAATTTAAACTCCAAAAGCCTATGTGTATACATACATGCTTTTATCTCATTATTGCATAATTTTTCCATGTTGCCCTATGACAACATGTAAATCAGCATTGTCTTCCAGTTAATTTGAAAACCCCAATAATGTAACTCAAGTTGAAAGAGAAAGTTTTCCTCTCAACATATTCTTAAGTCAGTGGTATAGTTTTTTACTCCTTCCTTCCTTCCTTCCTTCCTTCCTTCCTTCCTTCCTTCCTTCCTTCCTTCCTTCCTTCCTTCCTTCCTTCCTTCCTCTTTTGTAAAAGTTTTCTCTAATTTCTTTTCTAATTATTTCCAGAAAAAGTTATGCTATGGTTCGAATGTTTCTTTAAAATGAATGTATTGAAATTTCATCACTAATGGGACCTTGTTAGGAAAGGGGCTTTGGGAAGGTCATCACCTTCCCAAAACATTGTGAGGGCACATCTCTCTTGAAGGCGATTGATGTGCTTATTGATATTGAAGGTGTCCAAGAGATCTACCTTGGCCCTTTAACCATGTGAGGTTACTGTGAGATGGTTCCATCTATAACCGAAAAAATTAGCCCTCACCAGTCACCACAGATGCCAGCATTTTGTTTGCATAATATTTAGCCTCTAGAAATATGTGAAATGAATTTCTGTTCTTTAGGAACTACTCAGACTATTATATTTTTAATAGCATTCTGAATAAACTAAAACAAGTTAGTATTGTCTGAGATAGTAAATTTTAAAAATATACATGTTTTCAAAATATACATGTTTAAGATAGTTTGATCTTAAAAATATACTCTATTGTAAAAGTAGGAAGATTAAATATTTAATAAATATAGTCATGATGTTAAAAATACATGATTTTAAAATGGAATGGGAATTTGGAATATACAGAGAGTTTAACATACTTGTTTTGATGAGTGAAATATTTTATCCATGAGGCCAGTTTTAGTTGTAAAGAGATTTTTAATGTTATTCTGAAACTACTATAAATTCAAGCATAATCATCATAGAGATCCTATAACAAGGACTCACAGGCTGCCCTTGTTAAAAAATACTGATTCTTTAATTGGGCTTACAAGTGTAAAAACAAACACACAACAACAACAACAACAACAAAAACAATGATATCTTGGTTTCCATTTTGTATCTATCTCCTTTGCTCTGAGTCATTCACCTTGCATTCTAGTAAAAAATATCTTCTGATGAGTTGAAACTTCCAGGCAACAGCAACTTTCTTACTTTTGCCTACAAAGCCCTGCCTGACAAATCCTCAGACAGTGATCAACCATAAGGCATTCTGAAAAAGATTGCTTAACTGTGCTGACTTCTGGTCCCCCTTGTCTATCTAATGTGGGAGCTCATATTAGTAACCCTGAAGATAGGGGTAAAACTGGTCCCCTTAGGTTCCCTGTGTGGCCACACTGATTAAAGATCCTTCCCTGCTTTTTACCATTTGGTTTTTGAGTGAATAGGCAGACCTAATTTAGGGGGATCCCTAGAGTCATGCCTCTTGTCTAGAACTTTGCTAACAATTTCATGAAAATCCATATAAAATATTTTAAAAGCTAACCTAAAGTAATAATGATAGCTTAGTTATCTCTCCTGGTCTTACTATACTTGAGAAAATTGAAACCATGGCACACATCAGTTGAACACAAAACCACTAGCTCATGGGAGTCCCACAAATATACTTTATATCTCAAACTCACCTGTAAGTAGCACATGAGCAAATTCACCTCCTGGAAATTAGCAAACACAGCAGTTAATTTTAACTTTTACCTGAAAATTATTTGAACATTATCTTAATAAAAATTCTAAATAGTGAAGGAGATGATTTGATTTGAAAAGAATAAACAATTCTGAGATAATTAATTAATTAATTAATTAATTTTTATCCAGTAAAACATCCAAAGCCTGGTAAGGAACAGAGATACATGTAAGTATAAGGTATCTGTGGCCACACAATTGAACACAATGTCTTACTGAGGTCAATGAAACAAGAAGGAAAATGAAAAGGGAGGAGGAAAAAAAAAAGATATTGGGCAATAACATTGCAAAGAGAGGAAGCTACATCTTTAGACACTATGAATTAAAAAAAAAAAAAAAAGACCTGATAAAAAGAACAATAGTATATCTATCAATGACAGCAAATGCTGCCTCTGGAAGTTTTAAAGACTCTGGAAAGAGTGAATGGGAGTGATAAGGCTTAATTTGTCTTCACAAAATGCAAGACCACAAAAAAAAAAAAAATGGCACTGGGGGAATACTTGATGAAGATGATAGGAATAAAAGAAAGTCACATTTCTTTTATCTTTAAATTTCACTTAGATTGCATCAAACTAACAAAGATTTGCTTTATCTACCACTTTCTCTTTCACATGCCTTTGAGTAATATGGGCATTTTACTTTCCCTGGCTTCACTCCATTTTCTTCATCCTTCTGCCTTCTTTCTCCTTTCTTTTTAATTTTTACATGAAAGAGAATCAATGTCAGTCTGCATTGTTTTTTATTGCAATAACCCTTCAATTTCAAACATACTCACTTTGAAAAAAATAATAGAAATTATAAGTCAAAGTATAATGCATTAACAAGGATATTGGTTCCCACATTTAATATTAATGCAAACAAGGACCTTCAGAATCATACCAATCCAATTGTATCTTTATTTTATTTATTTATTTTTTTGAGGTATTGGGGATTGAACTCAAGGGCATCCTACCTCCGAGCTATACCCCCAGCCCTATTTTTTATACTTTATTTTGAAACCGAGTCTCACTAAGTTGTGGAGTGCCTCACTAAGTAGCTGAGGCTGGCCGCGAACCCGGATCCTCCGGTCTCAGCCTCCCGAATGCTGGCATTACAAGCGTGCGCCACCACGCCCGGCTTCCAATTGTATCTTTATAAGGATAAGTTGTGATTACTTTTCTCAATGCTAGCAATGAATTTAGCTAATATAAGTGGGTTTGAGTATTGATTGTATTACTTATGGTGACCTGTCTTGTATTAAGAGGATATACTGCAATGCTTTCTTGGTTCTTAGATTAGGATTCATAAAAAATAATGGTAAGGTATAGTGAAATACAACTAAAGAATTGATTACCAAATGCAATTATAATATCGGGAAATTCTCTCTCTCTCTCTTATTTATTTTTTATAGTTTTTTTCTTTGTTTTGGTACTGGAGATTGAACCACCCAGTATTATTCTACCTCCAAATTACACCACCAGCCATATTTTGTTTTGTAGTTTGAAACAGGGACTCCTTAAGTCCTTAAGTTGCTGAGGGTCTCACTAAATTGCTGAGACTAACTTTGAACCTTCTTCCCGCTTGTCTCGCCTCTCAATTACTGAGATTACATATGTGCACTGTCGCACCTTCCTACTACATGCTTCTTAAAATGTGACATTTTGGCATACTGAATACTGTAAACTGAAAAGATTTTACAAAACCATAGTTTCAGGAAGTTCTCTCTGACCTCTCCTCTGCCAATTCATTCCCTCTGAAGCAGATCATAAAACCAAAGAAGGATTTTCTTACTTTCCTCTGAAACAGGTCATAAAACCAGTATATGAGAGAAGCCCTGTAACTGGAAGAATCTGATCACACAGTTCTAAGTTTCCCCCAGGTTATGATCATCACATCATATCCTTTGGTCCTACTGACATAATCCTTCATGACTTTCCACTCTTCTTAAAACCTACTATAAAAAAAAAAAAGTGTGACTGTTTCTCTGTGGTCTACATTTCTTATAAAGATTCTATGTCACTTAAAATTTATATTAAAATTTTTGTATGATTTTTCATTTGTTAATCTCTTTTTTTTTCCCCCTAGGGGTTTCAGACATAAACCTAGGATAGGAAGAGGAAAGGACATTTTTCTCCTTGACAACATTAAAGAACACCATATACAAATCCCTTTCATGTTGGAAATGATGGAATCATTAATGTGATTGCTCATTTGGTGTACATGCATTTTCCAGGAACCCCTGATTATCAAAATATGTGGTCCACTTACATAGAATATACTGTTAGACATGAACTCCAAAAGCAAGGGCTACTAAAAACATCACAGTAAAAACCACTGCTAGTCCCTTAGATAAATATGAGTAGCATTTTACTCATTAATGTGAATGAATAATCAAGACACTAAAGGAGAAATCAATAAAATAGTATTATGAACCAATACAAAATATTGAGTAGATAACATTGAGAAACAAAAAAACTTCAGGATATAAAAGCTATCATAAAACATTTCTAATTATACACTCAACAAGATTTAAGATATTCATAAAAGAGATAAATAAATAATAGAGGAGAAAAAACCCAGAAAATATGTTTTCCGTGAAAGTTGCTTAAAGCAAGGAGAAGGATGAATTAGGCAAAACATGGAGATTATCAAATGTTCCACTGTGTGGTTCTAGGCTTGACTTTCTATTTGCTGGTTCCTTTGCAGCTCAAGAGGAACTAGATTTAACGTGAAAACTTTTAACTGATAGAAATGCAAAAATGTTTTCTCCTAAAAACAAAAAAACAAAACAAAACAAAAACTTACAAACTTACAGATGCCTATGGACACTAATGTTTAAATGTAATCCAGGAATCTTATACTATCGTTGCCTACAAATCCTACCTTCTTAAATGCTCTCTGGTATGAAGTTGGCACATAGCTTGGTATCACTTCCCTCTTTTTTTTTTTTTTTTTTTTTTTTTGCGGTACTGGGGATTGAACTCAGAGGCATTCTACCTCCGAGCTATACCCCCAAACCTATTTTTTATTCTTTATTTTGAAACCGGGTCTCACTAAGTTGCGGAGTGCCTCACTTAGGTAGCTGAGGCTGGCCGCGAACCCGGATCCTCTGGTCTCAGCCTCCCGAATGCTGGGATTACAAGCGTGCGCCACCACGCCCGGCTCACTTCCCTCTTTAATACTGAGTTTAATCCAGCACTTGGGAGGCTGAGGCCATAGTATCCGGGTTCGCGGACAGCCTCAGCTACCTAGTGAGTCATTCCACAACTTAGTGAGACCCTGTTTCAAAATAAAGGATAAAAATAGGGCTGGGGATGTAGCTCAGAGGTAGAATGCCCCTGAGTTCAATCCCCAGTACCACAAAATAAATAAATAAATAAATAAATAAATAAATAAATAAATAAATAAATAAATAAAATCTTTGATGTATGTTTGTTTTATATTCTCATGATAAAATGCAATCCTTTTTGAAACTTGAATAGTTATAAAGGTCATTTATTTTGATTTGTGGACTCACTTGATGAATCCAGAGCAGCAGTCCTCAGGACTCTGAGAGTGAAGCCCAGCACTTTAAATTTAAGGACTGTCTAGTTTTTCTTTAAGAAGTAATTGTTTTCCTAGTGCTTCTGTGCTTTTAATTTGTGTCCAATTTATGCAGAGCTAGTAAGTTTACCCATTGGTTGCCACCATATTTGGGAATTGGTTTTATGGTTTCCACCAGAGGGTGGATAAGAATCTGCTTTCCATTGGATGAGATATAACAGAGAATCTAGATTTTCAGACTTCCCATTTTTTCTTTCTATTGCCTACCTATTAACTCTAATCTTTTAAGAATGCCTTTTGTACTCACTAAGAGAAATGGCTTTCTGATATTCAAACAGGTGGGATTTAAGTATATGGTTTAGTTCTGACCTATGAATGAAGGTGTATATAGCTAAAGCTATAAACTTGTGTCTATAATTCAGAAAAGTGTTTACGTTTTCCTGTTGTGAGAGTAGCATCTACAGCCAGAGGGCATTAAAAATTAGATTATTAGTCTTCTTAAATGAAACTGGCTTTGTCCCAAGTGCTTTATAAAGATCAATACCCTTACACAAACATAAAATATTTCTAAATTTGAGAGTAAGGAAGCTGAGTTTCTAATACCTTAAGGATGCCAGACACCTTTATTTAAAACTCCTTTTATAGAAACTGTTAGATTAGAAATGTTTGTAAAATCCAAACTCACATAAGTAAAGTGAATCTTTGGGTAAATCAGGTTATTTAATATTTTGGGTTAAAAATATAAAGTATATCTCTCTATTAATGTCCTGTGTTTAACAGTATGGTTCTAAAAGAAACATGTTTTTAAACAAATATTTTAATTGTATTTTCATGAAGAATATAGTTAATATTAGCTTCCTAGATTCTTAGATTGGATTGCTCATCAAATAAACTCTTACCAGTTCTATGTACTGCTTAAAATATTAAAAAAAAATGTTAAATTCATCTTAAACCAACTGAATCAAAATTGTGACAAGCATTTTTGGTAATATCAAAACAAGCGTTTTTGATAATATCAGTATTGTATTTTGTAGGATTTTAGCCTAACCATAGCTTTCAAGATTATTGGATAACCTTAAACATTGAATCAATATCAAATTGACTTAATAAATGGATAATCATTAGAATTTTTCTTTCAGAGAATAATGATTGAATACTGAAACTTGGACTACTAAGCATCATTTTAAGGTTAGTTTTTATTTTTCATTTTATATATCTTTGGGATATGTTAGTGAATAAGTTGATGGTTACAAATTTAAAATGGTGTCAATGTGGCTTATATGACTATAGCAAGTAAGTTTGGTCTATTAAAATGTTTATATTTGTGTGCTAGGTGTGGTGACATAGGCCTGTAATCCCAGTACTTTTGCTGAGACAGGAGAATGAAGGACTTTATGCCAGCTTGGGCAACTAAGTGACACCTTGCCTGAAAAAAAAAATTTTTTTAATTAAAAAGGTTAAGGATAGAATGTCCCTGGGTTCAATCCCCAGTAAACCCCTATACTTACACAATGTTTATATATGACAGAACTTAGTTATCTACTTCCTAGTTTGCTGTCTGAAATAGAAATTATTTTACTTCGTTAAAAATTGTTGTAGAGCCGGGCGTGGTGGCGCATGCTTGTAATCCCAGCATTCGGGAGGCTGAGACCAGAGGATATGGGTTCGGGGCCAGCCTCAGCTACCTAGTGAGGCACTCTGCAACTTAGTGAGACCCTGTTTCAAAATAAAGAATAAAAAATAGGTTTGGGGGTATAGCTCGGAGGTAGAATGGCCCTGAGTTCAATCCCCAGTACTGCAAAAAAAAAAAAAAAAAAATTGTCATAGATACAAGTGATTGAAATTATACTAGTTCAATGAAGACAGTGACATATGAAGGTATAGACAAAATATAAAACATGCTTTTGTTTATCAAATTGAAAAGAAGATAGTTTTGTCTTAATTTGTCTGTTATTCAGAATGTGAAAGAAAGAAGACAGCGAACCACACAATTGGAAAAGCTATAGCAAGTTGTAAAAGGCTCCTATAGAGGGAATTTTTGTTTGCCTTGAATTACAATAACATATATATATATATATATATATATATATATATATATATTAAAGTCTGGAAAGAAGCAATTAAATATGTTATAATTTTGTCTGATAGCTGTGTTTTGATGGATTTAGTCATAAAAGCCTATATTCCTAAGTGACAAATACTATACTTCATCAATGTTAAAATGATAGAGTTTTTAACATGAATAACAAAATAAATTATTTACTTTCTATGTAATATGTCCAGACAAATGAGGTTTCAAGCCTCTCTAGAATAATTTTCCCTGTTTTGCATTAATTTATCTGATTCTTGATTACCTTTTATTTAGTTAGTTATTCTTTGCAGTTCTAGGGATCAACCTGGGGCCTTCAGCAGGCTAGCAAGCTCTCTACCACCAAGCTATATGCCTCCTACCTCCTTGACTACATTAAATGACAACAAAACAACACGTAGTAACACAAAAAACAAAGAATTCTCCTTTGTGAAAGAATACATTAATTTCTAATACTGTTTCTTCTTTGTTTATTTTAAATAATTTTATCACTTGATTAAATAATTATGTGAATGCAGTTCCTCAGGAACCCTTGATCCTGTCCTTTTTGACACCTCTTTTTATTTTGCTTTCCCATGAACAGATCCTAAATTATCTTTGCGACTTCTAAGAAAAACCCAGGAAAATCACAACAATTTGTATTTTATAAATGAGTATTGTTTCTCAAAATTGCTAAGTTTGTTTAGCAGACTACTTATTTCTTAACTAACTCAATGCCATTGTAAAGAATACATGAGAATAACTATCAAATTACAGGAGACAGTTACATTCATAGTTTAAATTTAAAGGGAAAATATTATTAATGTTTACACTCAGAATCTGGATTCTCTGGGTCAAGGCCCTAGAGAAATAACATCCTATCTATCAAATATCTTCATCTTTAAATGAATTAAGAATTAATGATCAAATTCTTATGATCTGTTTATGTACAATAGCCCAATAAAAAATTTTTATTTTTCCATTCTGATATTATTGGTTATTATAATAAATTAGTAGTCTCATTTTCAAATGTGTTTCCTGATGTTTACTAAATGGTTGTGCTTTACCTTACAGACTAGAATTTGTGTCTTCAACAAATGACAGCTTCAGCATCTCATGATAAAGACTATACCAGATAGTCTGAATTATTGATAGTACAACAGTTCAAAGGATATATGTTTAAGTAAAAGATTCAAGTTGGCATTGCTTAGACTGCTTTCACATGATAGTGGTGAATTAAATCAGGGTTTCTGGTATCGTTATAAGTCTGGGAGTGAACATACTATATGAAAGTTCACTGTTAAATTCAGCAGAATAAGAATTACTAATAATAACTGGTAAGAGGAACGCTACTGTGGTTATTTGTTTATAATATTGTTATAACTATAGTTTATGTACTTTTATGTAATGTGAAAAGACATTAAAAATTTCTTCTTTTATTTAAACTCAGTTCAGTAGACATACTTTTATAATCTGAAAGGAACCATTTTTACATGGCATCTGATTCTTTTCATCTCCTTAGAATTCAGAAATACAAACTTTTACTGAGTCTCATTATTTTTCACAGTCATAGAGTTATTTGCATAGGCTCAATAAGAATCTGTCCTTTTTAAACAGGACATACTTGAACAAATTGACTGTGTGCCTAAGGCCATAATTGAAGTGTCATATTTGAGAATAATCTCATGTACTAAGGTAGGGCAAGCTACCATTTAAAGAACAAGAATGGATTTCATATGTCAACCCAAGTCAGCAAAGCTCTCCATTTCTTTCCTCCAAGAAAAAAAGATTTGACTATTTAAAGGGTCCAAGACAGCCGGGCATGGTGGCGCACACTTGTAATCCCAGCATTCGGGAGGCTGAGACTGGAGGATCTGGGTTCGCGGCCAACCTCAACTACCTAGTGAGGCACTCTGCAACTTAGTGAGACTCGGTTTCAAAATAAAGAATAAAAAATAGGGCTTTGGGGTATAGCTTAGAGGTAGAATGCCCCTGAGTTCAATCCCCAGTACTGCAAAAATAAATAAATAAATAAATAAATATAAAGGGTCCAAGACAGAAAAACAATATTTCACTGGACATGGAGAGGCCTAGGCCTACACTATCTGTGGGTGTAGAATCAAAATTGCACTAATATTTCATAATGGAAATGGCTTATTATACATGTCTGGACTTGAGAACAAACAGGAAACAATTGCTTTTGCAAACCTATTCTTTAGACTCACTGTCTCCATCTTTAGGTGAAACTCTAGGCAGGATCCATAATCCTCCAGGGTGCTAGTTCAGGAGATGCACAGTTGTTGTAATTTTTTCCAGCAGAACACTTCATTAATGGGTCATCTGAAGATCCTTCATTCTCTGGGGAGCTCTCACATAGATGTCCCTTTCATAGGGGTTGATTCCTTCAGTTGGTTGGTTAAGACTCCACTCTTGCTTCTCTGTTTTCAAGATACACTACCCTTTGTGGTTTATTTCCCCTATCCAGGTGAAATATTTGGAAATTTTTCTTAAAATGCCAATATTCTTTCACATTATCTGCATACAACTTGTGTTTTGGCTGATGTGAAGGTATAGAGGGATATCAGTGGAGCATCAATTCCTTTTTCTGTCTAGCCAGAGAGACTAGCTACTTGTCTTATTGCTTTTTTTAGACTTTCAGTTTCTCAAATTCAGTGAACATATGTAAAACTCTCCAAGTGACTCTTTCAGAATCTGTTGTCTGTTTGTGTTTGTTTGTTTGTTTGTTTTTGGTACAGGGGCAATCTACCTACAAACTACATACCCAGCCCCATTTTTTTTTTATTTTGGAAGATGGTCTTGTCAAGTTGCTGAGGCCTCTAATCTGAGATTTTCCTTTCTCAGTCTTCCAGGTGATTAGAGGTGTGTGGTACCATACTCAGCTTGGAAGTGGTTTATGGTTGAATGAACACAATCAAAAGTGAAAAAAGCAACCTCATATTTTTTCACTACTCTGCATAAATATTTCTTTTTTAAAATGTTGTTATTGATGCATTACAATTTTACTTCATACTGATATACACATATATGTGCACAAAACTTGATGAGTTTACCTTCAGATCTCACATGCCTACCTGTCCCTTCCCATACATATTAGTGATATTGCAGGTGATACCTTCATATATGGGCTTAGCATTATTTGAACTGTTTCCTTCATCATTTCTCCTTTTTCCCATCACCCTCCTCAATCACCTTTCACCATTCTGCTGGTCATTGTCCTCAATTAGATAAAGTTCCTTTTGTTTCCTATTTCCTCTCTAGCTTCCACATATGAGAGAAAACATTTGACCTTTGACTTTGTGAGACTGGCTGATTTCACTTAGCATAATAATCTTTAGTTCCATCCATTTTCCTGAAAATGATAAAATTTTGTTCTTCTCTATGACTGAGCAAAATTACATTGTGTGATATACCACATTTCCATTCATCTGTTGATGGATACCTAGGTTGCTTCAATAATTTGGGTGGCTATATCTTTGTAGACTTTGCCTTCTGCCTCCTAAATGAGTATTTTCCTAAAGGGTTTTCAGTCAGTAAGGTGATGAAAAGTTAGAATTCTCCAGGGTATGGTGTAATTAAAGCTTCTTCTGCCAACTCTAACTCATCTTAGGCCAGGCAATCCTTAATGTGGAACCTTGGAGTGATTTTTTTTTTCTTTTTATGTACTTGCTCTAATTCATTCTACCCCTACTAACTGCTATTTTAGATCCATTCAGCATTAGAAGAGCAGAGAAAGGCAAAGTGCCTTTACCAAGCCATGGATAACTCTTTCTAAAGAAATTCCCAATGTGTCTTTCAACTTACTTCTTTTATATTCCAAGGTGAGTAAAGATCAAAAGCTAGCTGAAGTGATGAAAAAAAAAATCCTCTTAACATGTCCTATCCCAGTGAGGTGGTACTTTACTTTGGGATGAAGGGCCTATTGTTTTTTTATACCCCTACCTTATTCTTGGGCTCAGAGATCTTTGACAAAACCAAGAAACAAAAACAAAAACATGACTATATGAAGAAGGTGAAACCCTAGATGAGCAAAGAAGGTTACTTAGCTGAAGGCGATGGGGAGGAGGGAGGGAAACACCCTAATGCACATGATGTACTTTCACAAACGCATCAAAGACAATCACTAAACTGAACTTGAGAAGGAGGGAGGAGGAGGAGGGAGTGGGGTGGAAAGGGTAAAATGAGAAATGTGTGCATGTATGCCTTTACCAGCTTTTACCTAATAAAGATGTATGATTACAATGCACCAATAAAAAAATTTTTTAAATAAAAATATAAAAAAATAAAATGACGGTTAACATCCTGACACCCCAAGTGATTAGTTCTGTCACACAGAAAACACTTTTCCAAACATCTTGTGTATATTAGCTTATTTAATTCTCAACTCTATTCAAAGGCCATATAACTGACCCCTATTTATATAAAATAAAACTGTGATATAGAGACATTAAACAAGTAACTTGTTTAAGTTAGCAGCAGTATTGAATTAAAACTTTTTATACTGAATCTAAGGATAAGGAAGACATACAATAATGCAAAATGGGGAAAAATGATCTAACTATTGTGATCTTCTATAGTCAATAAAATAAGTTTAAACATGTGAAACACTAAACAAATGTAAAAGAAATTTACAGTCCAAATTCATAGAGAAATAATTTAGTGCATATCTTAGAGACTGATAGATTTTAAAATATAAATATTTAAACCAAACTATTAGCAAATTAGATTTAAATGTCACAATAGTCAATTAGAGATTATACCTTCACTTCTTCTTTAACCATCCAGAAAGATGCAGTTTAACTATAGGAAAGCATTTGCATAAGAAAAGAGAGGAAAAGTGGAATGAAAAGGAGTGGGCTTTAGGTGTAATTATAATATTTTGCTTTTCAAGAAACAAAAGATATCAGCTATAAATATGACAAGTATTAACATTTTGTTTAATCTTAGTAGTAAACACATTATTCTTTTTATTTTGATCTGCAGTATGTTTGAAAAATTTATAATTTTTAAGATGATAGTTAAAAATAAATTTGATACAAACACTATCCTCATTATTTCTGATAGCTAAGAAAATCAATTGTTTGATTCTTATGTTATACATGTATGCATATATAATAACAAATTCAAAGTAGATTGTTTTGAGATAGAAATGTATATTTAAACATAGAAAATTATGATATATACATGTATATTTACATATATATACATATATATGCATATGTATTACATTGCATGTATATATATATATATATATATCATCAAAAGAGAAGATGGAATGGAACACTAAAAGATAACTACTTATATAAATTAACTCCACAATGTAAGTGGGGCAAACAGAAAACAAGTAGATTCTTGTTTAAACTCTTCCACATCAAAAATTACATTAAGTTTAAGTGGCCTAATTCTCTAATTAAAATAAATAGCTTGTCAGATTGGATAAAAAGCAAGACCCAATTCCACATTGTTTGCCAGATATAACTCTAAATATAAAAAAAAATTAGCCAGAGAATAAAAGCATGTAGAAAAAGTTGTACTAGCATTAGATTCTAGCATTAAGCACAAGAATCCTTTTGTGGTTATAATAATACCAAACAATTATATTCAAAGGAAAATTGCTAATGGAGATAGAGCCATTTTTATTATAATTATTCAGTTCACTGATAAATAAATCACATTCTTGATTGCTGAACACTTTTAATTATAGGCCTTCAAAATGCATGAAGCAAAAATCAGGTCTCCGCGGCCCCGGCGCCACGCCGCCAGGCATAAGCCGCCACTGAGCCGGCCCCCGGCGTGGAGTCTACTAAGAAAGAGACAACAACCCTCGGCACCCCACCGGCCAGAGCTGAAGTGAGCGACCCCTGAACTCCTCATCCTAGCCAGGCGGCATTTCGAGGCACCTTCCACAGAGACCGGAACGCGTGGTACGACC
>PVLC010025902.1:0-23219 GCA_004027655.1 Graphiurus murinus | reverse complement strand
TCTGGTTTCCTCCATTCATCTTAATCCTGCCCCTGCTCCCCACAGTACAGTTTGGGGAGGAGGCCTTTAAGGAAAAGTGTGGCCCACTATTTAGAGCCACCTGCCCTTCAATCTGAGAACATATATTCTAAGAAATATTTTCTTTTAAAATTATACATCAACTTTATTCCTTGTGGCTTCAAAATCCTCCCTGTATATCAGTAAGACTATTTTCCCCTTGCTTTCCTATTTTATAATTACCAAAAAATTTGAAGTTCCTGTTCTCATGGATTTTATTGTATTTTTTTTTTTTAGAACATTTTTTTTAATTGGTGCATTGTAATCCTACATCTTTGTTAGGTACAAGCTGAAAAAGGTATACATGCATACATTTCTCATTTAATCCCTTCCCCAATTCCCACCCCATCCCCTCACCCTCCCTCCTTCTCATGTTCAGTTTAGTGATTGACTTTGATATGTTTGTGAAAGTACATCATGTGCATTAGGGTGTTTCTCTCCCCCATCACCTTCAGTTAAGTCACCTTCTTTGCTCATCTAAGGTTTCTCCTTCTTCATCTAGGGTCCCTCTTATGCCCCACTTTCTCCCTAGCTTCCGCATATTAGGGAGAACATACGATTTTTTACTTTTTGTGCCTGACTAATCTCACTTAACATAATGTTTTCCAGTTCCATCCATTTTCCTACAAATGACATGATTTCAGATGAATATTTAAAACATTTTAATCAACGGATCTCTACTGTGCCAGTGAAGGAAAGGACCGAGTGATTTTTTTTGGTGAGAGATCTGAAATTATGACTGGGAATTAGAGTGTTAGTGGAGAGCTAAGGCCACCCAAGAAAGCTGGAGACGAGTTCCCCTGTAGCTCTGGAAGTGCCCAGAAAATGGGAGGCATGTTGAAGAGAGCAGCAGGACGGAACCCTCGGAGTGCTTCAGAGAAGATCTGGGAGGATTGCCCAGGAGCCTCTCTCCTTGTTTGGAGAAAAGACTTTCCATGCGACTTTTCACATTTTTGACCTTTACCCTTCTCTCAGCAACCCACACCTGGCTGTCTCCTTCTATTTTCCAGCTGCTGAAGTCAGGGCCTTCGGTAGTCTTCCCTCTGCCTTCCTGAGCGGCCTCTCTCTCTGCTGGGCACTGGGTGCTTGCAGGCAGCACACGCCCTCGTTTCTGCAAATCATGACTAGTATGAAGCCAAGACCCCAGCCCCTCTTCCCTGTCTCCCTCCCACCCCCATCCTGGACAGATCAGTGGAGTCCCACTAACTTTCCCTCTTCCTTCAGTCTCTTTCCTCATTGAATGACCAATCTTGAGACTGCCTTTGAAGCAGAACTTGAGTACCAGGAATTTATAATGTATAACCAGTTCTATCATGTTTTAGTGAACCCTGAATCCGAAGATGACTTTTGAGCTCATGGGCCAAGTGAGTCTCTAATCGAACAAACAGGATGTTGTTTGACCAACAAATTCCCCTACCAAGAAGTGTGAGTAAACTTCGAAACAATGGGCCCAGACATCTCTTGCTTTTGTTTGTAGCAGAAAGAAACTTCTCTGGCTTCTTTCTGACTCGAAGCCTGTGGAGCAGAGACAATCCAGAGTGGGTCAGGGGTTATGTTCACTCGTTCTCTGAAAAAGCAATTTTGGGAAGCCAGGCGTGGTGGTGCACACCTATAATGGCAGTACTTGAGAGCCTGAGACAGGAGGATCACAGGTTGGAGGACAGCCTCAGCCACATAGCAAGACTCAGCAACCTAGGGAGACCCTGTTTCTAAACAAAAAAATAAAAAGGGCTGTGTGTGTGTGTGTGTGTGTGTATGTGTGTGTGTGTGTGTGTGTGGTGTAGCGCAGAGGTAGAATACCCTTGGGTTCAATTCCCAGTACCAAAAAAGAAAAAAAAAAAAAAAAAAAAAAGGCGGGGGAGAAAGGCAATTTTGAGTGCACACCAAGTTCAACCTCTGGTGACCCACGCCATTGCCTGAGCCTGGGGGCACCGGTTCAGGCTAGTCACGTTCTGAGTCAGCTGAGCGAACACTAGACACAACAGAACGCGGGGCACAGGTCACTTGTGGACAGCAGTCTCTTCTGACCTGTCCATAAGGCCGTGAGCTCAGGATTCTGCATTCTAGAGTCAAAACTGGAATCGCTGCATCCCGTGAGGCCGCTTGGCCACCCTTGTCAGCCTTGGAGAGACAAGGCACTGGCTCACTGCTGATGCTAAGAAGGCGGGGGAGGAGGCACTCCGGAGGGGAAGCCAGCTGGGTGTCAGCGTTCTGAGGCTAGTTGAACATTGATCACCTGCTCGTGTGCTTATTTTTTCACTGGGAGGTAGTGGGCACGAGGGGTGGTGGTGGTGGAATAGGTTCACTTGGCAAATCATGCAAAGATCTAGAGAACTCGAACATGCCCCAGAGGTGAGGGAGGCCCAGGGTTAGCGACCCACGAGTCAGCGAGAGCTGTGTGCGATCCAGATGTTTTGCTGAATGAAAAGAAAGGCTGACTTCAGGAGACCCTTCTGCAGAGAGTATTGCGGCCACGAAGGGGGTGCAGTTTTGCTAGCTGGGAGTGGGAGATAAGGGGTGAAGAACACTATGTCTCCACTATGCAAAAAGTAGAATAGACCTCACCACTGGAGGAGCGGCCAGAGGCTGCAGAGGAAGGGCCAGAGGGCTCCTTGTGATACCAGCAGTAGAGGCAAGCCATCCCCTAGTCTCAGCTTTAGGATTCTGTCACTTTTTGTTATCTTCGAGCTTTGCCTCAGCTGTGCCTGGGGAATAAAGGGAAGAGCCAGCGTCCACGGGTGGGTTGTTGTATCCCAAAAGTTGTAACTCTGCAGAAGAGGCCGGGGGGCCACCAGTGTTGGTCCATAGGAAGCAAAGGTTCCATATTGATTTGAAAACACAGGCGGCCTCGGATGTCCTCTGGAATTTTGTGAGGAAGAACTTGATTTCCTGCAGTCGTGCGGGCAGGGAGATGGGTCAAAAAGTAAGATTTCGAAGATGAAGGGTGATTCCTGGCTCTGTGCAGGACTTGGATGTTTATGTTGTGTGTGGGCAAGCACAGCAGGAGGGGAGGCGGGGTTGGGTGCGCAGTGTTCTGGTGATCACAGACCATTCTGATCCTCACACTGTTTCTATAGAAACTTCTCCTGTGACTTTAGCAGAATAACTGATGGCTACAGCTAGACACACACCCTAAGAAGGCTATTTGAGGCCCTTAAATTAAGTTCTGGTCCCGAAATTTCTGTTTCCAGCATTTTGGAAGCCAATTTTCAGCTGGGCCACATCTTTCATGAAAGCCAACTACTTTTGTTTTTTATTTTCTACTTGATTATGATGGTCTTTACTGTGTTTAAAAATATCTTTGCTGACTTAAATTTTTTAGGTCTCCAGGAGAAATAAAAGTTTTACATTTATTTTTTTTGTCTTAGTGTGCTTTTATTGGTGCATTATAGTCTCACATCATAATGTAAATATGTTGACAATGACATACATGAACACTTTACATTTATTTTCTAAAGGATTGTTTAAAATTAAACTTCAAAGCATTTCTGAATTTATAACAATGTGGGGGGTGCTTTGTACATGATTAATTTTGAGTACTTCTGTTTCATAAGAAGGGCTTTTTTGGGGGGGTTAATTTGTATTGGTGCATTGGAATTGTACATGGTGGTAAGTCTCATAGTGATATATTTATATATGCACAGAACATTTGATCAGTTTTCTATATCTCCCTTTCCCAACCTCCCCCAATTCCTTCCCACTGTTCTGCAGTTTTCTCCTAATTTTCACCAAGTCCTTTTTCTTTCCTCTTTTCTCTCTAACTTCCACATGAGAGAAAACCTGTGGCCCTCGATTTTCTGAGTCTGTCTGATCTCATTTAGCATTTCTGTTCTCCAGATCTATTTTTCTGCAAATGACATAATTTTTTTGTGTGTGGTACTAGGGGTTGAACCCAGGGCCGTTCTACCTCCGAGGTACACCCCCAGTCCTATTTTTTATCCTTTATTTTGAAACAGGGTCTCACAAAGTTGTGGAGGACCTCATTAAGTAGCCGAGGCTGGCCGTGAACCCGGATCCTCTGGTCTCAGCCTCCCAAGTACTGGGACTACAAGGGTGTGCCACAACACCTGCCAAATGACATAATTTTGTATAAGAAAGTTTTGGGGAAAGAAAAAATCACTGGAGGCCACCGGTTCCTTGTCTTTTTGTCTTGATGAATGGTGGCTACCTCATCTTTGGTTGAACACATGATCACTGGTGAGGTGAGTTCTGAGCCAGAAGGACAAGGAGCCTGTGGATTTGATTGACTTTTGGCACTTGTAGTTCTGTGTGTGGGGGAGGGGGACCTGATGAAGGCTGCAGTTCAAAGAATGCTGTGTGCATATATGAAATTATCAACACCAGTCTCAGTGATATGTATGGGGAAAGGGAGCAAGGAGGGTGAGAGCCAGAGAGGAACATACCAAGGACTATGTGCATGCATGTTCCTAGGACTCAGAAACTCATTGTGATGTCTAATCATGTGAACAACAACAACAAAAAAGAAGTACGAAAACCACCGGTCTGGAAAAGCAATTAAAAAATTTGCCTGCAGGCTGGGCTCCCTGGGAAACAGACTGACACTAAGGTCTGTGGGCAGGAAGCTTCCTCAGGGAGGTGAAGAAGGCAGCTTGGGGCAGAGGGAGATGCTGAATAGTGAGACAGTCACGGCAAAGGCCTGCGCCAATCTACAAGATGGTCTACGGCTGAGATGGTCCTGCACCAATCTATGGGGCGCTCTACGCTGAGCTGCTCTACAGCTGAGGTGGTCCTATGCCAATCTCTGAGGACCTCTACGGCTGAGATGGCCCTATAGTGTCATCCTGAACTGAGGCAAGAGGGTTGACCCTTTACACTTCCACTTTAATATTTAGTCTGTGGCCGGGCATGGTGGTGCATGCTTGTAATCCCAGTACTTGGGAGGCTGAGACAGGAGGATTGCGTTCACGGCCAGCCTTGGCTACTTAGTGAGGGCCTCCGCAACTTAGTGAGACCTTGTTTCAAAATAAATAATAATAAAATAGGGCTGGGGGTGCAGTCAGAGGTAGAATGCCCTTGGGTTCAATCCCCAGTCCCACTTTAAAAAAAAAAAAGTCTGTGGATGCAGGATGCCAAGGAAGAGGGGGTCACCCTCCCAGAAAGGACTCAGCTGAGAGCTGTTGGCCGTCAACCCTCTCAAGAGTTGGAGAACTTGTCTTCAGTTAGAATCTCAATGCTGCCTGATAGCAGAGAGCTTTGGTCAACTCAGGCATTTCAGGTATAAATTAAATGTAGCCATTTCAGAGTATTTTCTTTCCAAAGAGTGAGACTAGTGATGCAGGGGGAAGGTGGAGTCCCACCTACCACTACCCCTCCGTGCTTGCTTGCGTCTGCTTTAATATAAGGCATCTGCTCATGATCTGTGACTGCTGGTTTATCTGCCACCTTGCTGAAGTGTCCCAAGTTCTTTTGCCAAGGGTGCAGTTCCTACTGCAGTCCACTAGGGTGCACCCGCCTCTAGATTTAGAAACTCCTTTAGCAGGGAGTTCTTAACTTTTGTCTTCTCTTGGCCTATTTGAGGCCTTGTAGACGTTTGGGTTTATTGCCCATCTCTTTGCCAGTACAGAACGGTCTCTGCTGCTTCTTCACCTTTGTTCAGAGAAGCATCGAAGTCAGGGTGGCTGTCAACTGACAAAGTCCCTGTAGGGAGTGGTGCCCAGGTTCCTTCTGCTCTGAAGTAATCAATTTTACCTGGCATATTCATCACCTGAAGTACATCATATTTTAATCTTTGATAAGGCACAATTCTTTTCAGTATCCATCATTAGGTGAAACAATAATAACAGAATCAATAGACCGTGAAATGTCTTTTATTGAACTGTGTAGACACTGCCAATTAAAAACGAGAAAAAATAAAATAAGTATTTAACAAGCACAGCTTTGTTTTTAATTCTACGTCCAGTTTGGCCTTTGATCATTTGGCTACAGCCTCACATGATGTTTTATGTGACTAATTTGCCAGTGGGGGGAGGGCAAAAAAAATCAGCAAAGGTGACAGTCTAATAACTAATAAATTATGCCGCTGATACGAAACTTTGCTTTCTTAACTTATTCTTTAGTTTAAAAAGGGTTAACAATTTAACTTTTTTTCTGTGTGTGTGCTGGAAATTGAACCCAGGGGCATTCTACCTCTGAGCTACACCCTGATCCCTATTTTACTTTTCATTTTGAAACAAGCTCTTGCTAAATTGCTGAGGGCCTCACTACACTGCTGAGGTTGGCCTCCTTCTTTAGCCTCCAAAGTACTAGGATTGCAGGCGTGTTTGACCATGCCTGACACGAAAAAGGTTAATAATGTAAAACCAACAAATCTATTCAAATTTATATAAGTATTTCATATATAAATTGAGATTTTTCATCTGCCAAATTAAAAAATGTACATCTCACAGCTCATATCTTTTTTTGCTGCTTTTAAAAACTCTGAAAAATATTCTTTTTAAAAACTGAACAATATTATTTAAGCTGTAAACACAGACAAATTTCCAAGAGGTCCCATAAAATAACATAGTTGAGTATTTGCCTCTGTATCTTCCATTTTTTTCCCCCCATCGGTCCATGTATCCATTTTTATGTCAATTTGTGCTGATTTTGTTACTATAGCTATGTAGTGTAATTTGAAATCAGGTATTGTGATGCCTGCAGCATGGTTCTTATGCTCAGAATTGCTTTGCTATCCTGGGTCTTTTGCTCTTCTATATGAATTTTAGGACTATTTTTTTAAAGCTGTTTAAGAATAATACTGGTATTTTGACAGGGATAGCATTAAATCTGTAGATCACTTATGATAGTATGGTCATTTTGATAATATTTATTCTGCCTATCCAGGAACATGGGAGCTGGGAGCTCTCTTCATTGGCTAAGGCCTTCTTTAATTCATTTCTTCACTTATAGCCAGTTGATTTTTGACAAAGGTGCCCAAAACATATGCTGGAAAAAAGATAGCATTTTCCACAAATGATGTTGGGAGTACTGGATATTTATATGTAGAAGAATGAAATTAGATTGATATCTCTTACCCTACACAAAAGTCAACTCAAGAGGGATCAAAGACCTAGAAATTAGACCAGAAACTTTGAAACTAGTAGAATAAAGTACAGGACCAACTCTCTAACATATAGGCATTGGCAGAGACTGAAGACCCGTAAAGCTCAGGAAATAAATTGAGAATCAATACATGGGATGACATCAGATTATAAGGCTTCTTCACAGCAAAGGAAATAATCAAGAGTCTGAAGAGAGAGCTTACAAAATGGGAGAAAATCTTTGCCAGCTAGTCCTCTGATGGAGAACTAACTTCTAGAATATACAAAGAACTAAAAAAAACAACAAACAATCAAACAAACAAAAAACAAATAACCCAATAAAAATAGGCAGTTGAACTGAACAGACACTCCTCAAAATCAGAAATACAACCAGGTATGGTGGTGCATGTCTATAATTCTGCCACGCCCACTTCTCCTGCTGCCCGACAAGCGCCTGGCGTGAGGGAATGCGTCTTCCTAGGAGCAGTCGTGTCATAGGGCTTTTTGGGATTTGTCTGTTTGTCTTTCTTCTCCTCATATGTCTTTTATGCTTGCTGATTTCACTTGTCTGGACTGACACAACATGGGAGAAAACGTTTGAGCCATATTCTGAGTCATTTGTGGGAAATAATGTGGCAGTCACCGATACTCCAAAAGTTCAAGTGAAAAATCCCAGAAAAAGTTCTGAGAAACCATTCAGATAGCATCCTGTTTAATTTAACAATAAGATTCCCACCTAAAAGAACAAACATAGAAGAGTTACTTCAGAAACTGCAGCAGGATGAACTTCTGGCACCCACATGGATGGAAATTCCTCCTGCTGAGGTTCCCAAGGTAGTTGCTGAATAGGAGGACAAAATCAACAGAAGAAGGAAAGTTTGTGTTGTTCCCACAGTGCAGGGCCCACCATGGGTAGCATATGTAATTAATGGAAAAATATGGTATCCGCCCCGAGATGGTAAGATGTTAAGAATACTTGACCCCTGGTGCCATATACAGGAGCTTATAATGACAAAGGGTTACGCATGGTTGAAAAGAGTGGAGTGCATGTTCCCTCTGCTAGTTTGAGTTTCATCGGACGTCTTTGTATATAGCAAAACACTTAAATAAGTTTTGGAAAGCAGTGCAACTGCCACAATGAGTGTTATCTGATGAGGAAATAGAAGAAAGGGTACAGTGAAGGTACTAGTGATGGAGGTTGAGACAAATAATTCAAAAGGTTATAATCATTAATCACAAAAATTAATCACGAATCAATCACTTGATTATTCTTAGCTTCAGCCAGATAGCCAAGCAAAAGGGCTGTAAAGTTCGTGTTTCACAAAGAGAAAAGAACCCGTTTATGCAAAACTATTCAGCTGAAACCTGTAGTACATTTCCTGCTTGGCTTAACCACAAAACCCTGATGCTCTGCCAAAAATAAAAATATAAACTTGTGAGTTAACCTGTAATAAACAGAACAGACTGTGCAAGCCCTTCGAGTGGTATGCTTCTGCCTCCCATTGCATTGGCCCTTCTCCTCACCTTTGGGGTCCCCTGGACCCTGCGACGGCTGGACTGCAGCATAATTCCAGTATTTGGGAGGCTGAGACAGGAAGGTCACAGGTTCTAGGCCAGCCTTAGCAATTTAGTGAAACCCTCAGCAACTTAGCAAGACCCTGTTTCAAAATAAAAAATCATAATAAAAAGGGCTTGGGTGTAGCTCAGAGATAGAATGCCCCTGGGTTCCATTTCCCGTACCAAAGAAGGAGGAGGAGGAGGGGAAGGAAGAGGAGGAGGAGGAGGAGAAGGAGGAAGAGGAGGAGAAATACAAATCTGTGAATAAATGTTCAACATCACTACAGCCAGGAAACTGCAAATCAAAACTACACTAAGGGATTCCATCTAACTCTAGTTAGAATGGCAGTCATCAAGAACATAAACAATAATAAATGTTGGTGGGGACGTGGGGAAATAGGAACTCTTATACACTGTTGGTGGGATTGTAAATTAGCACAACCACTGTGGAGATCAGTATGGAAGTTCCACCAAAGACTAGGAATTGGAACTACTATATAACCCAGCTATACCAGTTTTCAGTATTTTTCCAAAAGAATTAAGTCAGAAGATTATAGTGACACATACATACTCATGTTTATTGCAGCACAATTCATAACAGGCAAATAATGGAACCATCCTAGGTGTCCATCAACAGGGGAATGGATAAAGAGAATGTGGTGTAGACACACAATGGAATTTTACTCAGCCATAAAGAGGAACAAAATTATACCATTTGCAGGAAAATGGATTGAACTAGAGAATATTATGCTCAGTGAGGTCAGCCAGACTCAGAAAGCCAAAGGTTGTATGTGGAAATTAGAGAGAAACCAGGAAACAAGGGGACTTCAGATAAATGAGCAGAGACAAGTAGGATAGTGGAAGAGTATTGGGGGAAGAAGCTAGGGAAGGAAAAAAGGAGGACTGAGGAAGGAAACGGTTCAAATAATGGTATGTCAGTAGATCAAGGTATTACTACCAATCTCACTAACACATAGGGGGAGGGGGCAAGGGGCAAAGGGCAAGGGGCAAGGGGAAGGGGCAAGGGGCAAGGGGCAAGGGGCAAGGGGAAGGGGATATGTTTGTACCACTTTGAATCTCACTAGGATGTATAATAACAATGCACCCATAAAAGTATACAAAAAAAGATAGAGTTGAAGCAATTCAACTTCTAGTTCTTTATCTTTCCAATCAATATGCTTTTGTTGTTTATTTTCCACCCACTATTTAAAGACAGGAATACGTGGTTCCACAGGGATTGGAGACAGCATAGTGCCCAAAGTGAGCTGCGAGGATTCTGAATCCCAGTGAACTTACTCTTGAAGCAAACGTGTGTAGCCAGGTTCATGGATGTGTGGTACCCGCTGTATAATTGGGAGTTCCTGAAACCAATATCCATGTAGAGTACAACACTTATTGAGTGATAACAAAAATGTACTAAAAAGCTGACAGGTGCATTATTAAAACTGAATAAGTACATCAATTGCTTAGAATTTAAGAGACTTTTTTTCAGATAGAAGGATTGTATCACTTGCTGATCCAGGGTGATGATAAAAAGGAGCTCGACTTTTAGTAAGTTTTCCTGATTTTCAAATTCATCACGTACAGGCACCTCCTGGTGTCACTGGTCTCCTACTGAGTGGGAGGGCCCAGGAAGTTCATTTGGGATGACTTGGCAGAGGCCTGACCAAAGTTTTTTTTCTGTCTCCCACTCTTTTTTCCTCTGAGACTCCTTCCTGTGCTTAGATGACTGGATAAATGAGAAGACAGCAAATCTCCCTAATGCTTGGACAAAGTCTTTCTTTTCTTTTTTAAACTCAATGTTAAATATTTGTTTCTCTTGGGCAATTTCCCTCCCCTGACATGATGACTTTTGTTCAGGTTTAATGATTCACCTCCAGCTACCTGATCTGCCTGGGGGAAAAAAAAGGATGGTTGTAGAATGATCATTAAAAGATAAACAAAGCTACCTTGGGTAGTAAACCAGGAAACTCTATTATAATTATGCCCAGGTTTAAAGTAGATTTCTCCTGGGAAACCTACGATGTGTGGTCCCCTTGGTGTATAAACGAAGAAATTAAATGAAGTGCGTGTGTAGGTGTGTTATGTGTTGGGGGATGAAAAAAAAACATAGTAGTTAATATTTAAAATATTATTTTCTCTGTGTAAAATTTAACATAAAACATTACTAAATACCCCAGGTCTTGTTTTGATGATGCAGGTTTTTTGATACTATTATTCTAGTATTCTATATGTTATTTTAAATTAAGTGATTTCTCTGCATTAAGTTCAGTCTTCTGGCTTAAGACCAATTATTACCTAACTTAGGCAAAAAAAGATTTCTAGTTTTTAAGAGTGCCTGATACTTTTCTTCTTTTCTCTGCACCAACTTTCTGAGAGCTTATATTTCTTTTTTCTGTTTTTAACTAAATACCTTCACCTTCATTTTCACCTTTTTATACTCACTTTTTTTTTGTTCAGGGGATTGAACCCAGGAGTGTTCTACTTCTGAGCTACACCCATGGCTCTTTTAGGGTTTTTAATTTTTTTTTATATTGAAATAGAGTCTCACTAAGTTGCTGAGAGCCTTGTTAAGTTGCTGAGGCTATCCTCAAACCTGCAATCTTCCTGTCTGAGCCTCCCAAGTACTGGGATTATAGGTGTTTGTCACCATACCCTGCTTTCTACTCACTTTTATAAAGTTATCTGTTGTATTTCCTGACATTACTCAGAAATACTATTCACCATCCTTTAATAAATCAGTCCTTGGTATCCTCAACCCAGAGCTTACTAAGGGGTTGCCCTTGTGGAAAACAGCTGGATCTCAAATTCCAACACTTGTAATTTAGAGCACTTGTTCTTCAATTTGCTCTTATACTCCCCCCCCCCTTTTCTTTTTATTTACTTATGGCACATTATTTTACTTTTAGAAATTTAATGGTGAATAGAAGATACAGAAACAAATCCATACACTTATAGTCAATTGATTTTCGACAAAGGGGCCAAACACATACGTCGGAGAAAAGACAGTCTTTTCAACAAATGGTGTTGGGAAAGCTGGGTATCCATTTGTAGAAAAATGGAACTAAATCCATACCTCTTACTCTGCACAGGAGTCAATTCGAGATGGATCAAAGACCTAGAAGTTAGACCAGAGACAGTGAAGCTACTAGAGGAGGGCATAGGTTCAACACTCCAACACAGGTAGAAACTTTCTCAGCAAGACCCTCAAAGCTCAGGAAATTAAAACAAGAATTAATAAGTGGGATGGCATTAAACTAAGAAGTTTCTGCACAGCAAAGGAAACTATCAAGAGTCTAAAGAGAAAGCCACAGAATGGGAGAAGAGCTTTACCAGCTATCCCTCGGACAGAGGATTACTATCTAGAATACACAAAGAACTTAGAAGACTTTACCCTAGAAAAACAACCCAATCAAGAAATGGGTAACTGAATTGAATAGACACTTCACAAAAGAAGAGATACAAATGGCGAATAGATACATTAAAAAAAGTTCAACATCATTAGCAATCAGGGAGATGCAAGAAAAAACTACATTGAGATTCCATCTCACCCCAATCAGAATGGCAACCATCAAGAAGTCAAATAACAATAAATGTTGGCGAGGATGTGGGGAAATGGGAACTCTTCTACACTGTTGGTGGGATTGCAAACCAGTTCAGCTGCTATGGAGATCAGTGTGGAGATTCCTTAGAAAACTGAGAATGGATCCACCATATGATCCAGCTATACCACTCCTGGGTATCTTTCCAAAGAGGTTGAAACCAGAGAACTACAGTAATATATGCATACTCATGTTCATAGCAGCACAATTCACAATAACCAAATTATGGAACCAACCCAGGTGTCCATCAACAGGTGAATGGATCACAAAACTATAGGAAATACACACAATGTATTTACTCAGCACTAAAGGAGAATAAAATAATGTCATTTGCAAGAAAATTGAAGGACCTGAAGAACATTATGTTAAGTGAGATTAGCTTGTCACAGAAAGTGAAGGGACATATGTGTTCTTTAATATGCACAAGCTAGGGAGTAACTGGGCTATCAGAGGGACTCCAGATAATGGAAGAGAAAGCTCAGTGGAGCCAGGGAAGTGTTCTAAGGGAAGGGGCTGAGGCTCATTAATGGAAATACTACCATTGACTATGTGTACATATGTGAAATTACTAATGTCACTCTCAATATTTTGTATGGGAAGGGGGGAGATGGGGAGGCCGGGGTGGGGCACCAAGTGTTCTGTGCAGGTATGTCATTGTCAACATGATTTACATTATGATGTGAGACCATAATGCATCTATAAAAGCACATTAAAAAAGAAATTTATTGGTGCGATGTAGAATTATACATCATAGTGAGATTCAAAGTGATACAGTCATATGTGCACACGGAATTTCTTGGTGTGGTTCCCTCCACACCCTCCTCTTTCTTCCCCATACATGCTAGTAAGATTGATAGTGAGACCTTCACATATGAGTAAACTTATTTTGTCTGTGTCCTTCCTCAAGCCTCCTTTTCCACATCTCCTCCTCCCTCTCCTGACCCCCTTTCACTATTCTACTAGTTTTTCTTCCCATTTTCACGGAGTCCCTTTACTTTCCTATTTTCTCTCTAGCTTCCACATGAGAGAGGACATGTGTCCTTGAGCTTCTGAGACTGGCCGATCTCACCTAGCGTATTCTCAAGTTCCGTCCATTCTCCTGATGATGACATGGTTTTGTTCTTTATGGCTGACTCAAACTCCATTCTGCGTACATATCACATTTTTTTTTCCATTCATCTGTTGATGGACACCTAGGCTGGTTCCGCAATTTAACTATCATGAATTGTGCTGCTAGTATGCATTTTATTTTTAATTGATTCATAATATTTTATATGTTTATGGAGTACAATGTGATGCTTTCAAACATGTATACACTGTAATGATCAAATCAGGATAGTTACGTATTCATTTTTTTGTGATGAAACTTTCAAATCCTCTCTTCTAGTTATTTTGAAATATATATTACTATTGACTATAGTCATTCTACTCTGCAATAGAACATCAGAACTTATTACTTCTATTAACTGTAACATTCTACCTGTTGACCGACCACTCTCTGTCCCATCCCCCTTTCTTTATTTTTTTTTCTTATATTTTTCATATTGTTTTTTACAGGGCCAAGGATCGAACCCAGGGCTTTGCACGTGCTAGGCAAGCGCTCTGCCACTGAGCTAAATCCCCAACCTCTCCCCTTTCTTTAAATCACATCATTTTCTATATCTTTGGCTTTCTTTTGGGCCTCAGACCTTGCTACTTCGGTGTGTGGTTGCCCATGCCTTTGAGGTAGCTCCATGGTGCACCAAAATTTTAGGCCTAGGAATGGTCTGTTTTAAGTCAGACCATCTTCAAAATAATTTCCAAGTTTAATGGACTTCATTGGTAGTTTTCTGTGCTGTTATAATGTATGAGAAGGTTGAAATGATTTATTATAGATAAAAGCAAGATATAAAAAAGTCAAATAGAGCCGGGCGTGGTGGCGCACGCTTGTAATCCCAGCATTTGGGAGGCTGAGACCGGAGGATCCGGGTTCACGGCCAGCCTCAGCTACCTAGTGAGGCACTCTGCAACTTAGTGAGACTTGGTTTCAAAATAAAGAATAAAAAATGGGGCTGGGGGTGTAGCTCGAAGGTAGAATGGCCCCGAGTTCAATCCCCAGTACCGCAAAAAAAAAAAAAAAAAAAAAAAAAAAAAAGTCAAATAGCTGGACATGGTAACACATGCCTAAAATCCCAGGAGGATGGCAGGTCCACAGCCAACCTTGGCAACTTAGCCAGGCTCTCAGCAACTTAGCAAGACCTTGTTTCAAAATATAAATGAATAAGTAAATTGGGGCTGGGAGTATAGCTCAGAGGTAGAGTGCAACTGGGTCCAATCCCCAGCTCCCTCCCCTGAACTTCAAACACAGGCACACGTACTCTGGCACATAAACGAAGACGGTGGTGCTACTGAAATTGAATGTTAGTCTTGTGGGTACCTAATAATTTCTAGGAAGCTCAAAGTGCTTATTAAAAGGTGATTCAAGCCGGGCGTGGTGGTGCACACTTGTAATCCCAGCATTCGGGAGGCTGAGACCAGAGGATCCGGGTTCGTGGCCAGCCTCAGCTACCTAGTGAGGCACTCCGCAACTTAGTGAGACTCGGTTTCAAAATAAAGAATAAAAAATAGGGCTGGGGGTATAGCTCGAAGGTAGAATGCCCCTGAGTTCAACCCCCAGTACCACAAAAAAAAAAAAAAAAAAAAAGGTGATTCAGAGGCATCATTGTAATAATGCATGAAGGGGCAGATTGTATGGAACATGAGTGTGTGATGAAGCTGCTTCCCAACCCCAACCCCAACCCCATCTATGCAGCATCATAGCCACCCAGAAATACACCAGTCTTCCAACTGGCAGCAAGTGAAGACTGGTTTTTATGCAGAGATAATAGAGAAAATCCCATTGGTCCTTGGTTATGCTTGAATAAACTTGAACTACATTGATATATCTTTTTTTTTTTTTTTTTTGTGGTACTGGGGATTGAACTCAGGGGCCTTCTATCTCTGAGCTATACCCCCAGCCCTATTTTTTATTCTTTATTTTGAAACAGGGTCTCACTAAGTTGGGGAGTGCCTCACTAGGTAGCTGAGGTTGGCTGTGAACCTGGATCCTCCGGTCTCAGCCTCCCGAATGCTGGGATTACAAGCGTGCGCCACCACGTCCGGCACATTGATAAATCTTAAGTTAATCTTTCTCTGCCCTTGGATTACTCATTTATGACTGGGGTGGGGGGCAGGAATAAGAAGTAGGAGTAGGAAAGTAGGTCATTGGAGAATCAAACCCCTCTCTCCCAAGAATTTAAAACTCGGATAAAGGAATGCATAGAAGGGAAATTATTTGGGATGAAGAATTTTTAATGGTATCAGAGAGAATGTTCCAGATTCCTTTTCTCCCAGGCCCCAGAGATGCCCTCATTCCTTCACTCCTGAGATCTGGTACTTCAGATCTTCTTTTGGTTTTCTAAGATGCCCCAGCAGCCTTTTGCAAAATGCTAGCTGTTTATAACATGGTGCGTGGCACGAAGAATCCAAACAAATAAATCCTATTTGATTTCCAGGAATTATTTTTTCAGGCTAAGGTGGGCCAGACACCTTAGTGAGACTCCCCTTCTTTATTTCTGGATGAGAAAATTGTAACCCATGACACACAGTGGTAAACTAGCTTATGGTTGTGCTTCGTTCCCATTGAGAAAGAAGATGATGTTTAGACTGTCACTAACCCATGTTTGTTTATTCACCACATTAAAAGGGTCCAGCGAATGCAGGACAAGGCACTGGGAGCAAGGAAAAAGATTTATTCAGCAAGCCAGCAAGACCAAGAAGATGGTAGGTTAAGATTAACACAGACTTTAAGCTTCTTTTATCTTTAGGGGGAAATGATTGTTGAAACCTGGTAGTAATCTATAGATTTGCATCAGCCTGAAGTGGGAGGCAAGAGATTAGGGAAGTTTCAGGGAAGTCAACCTTGTGCTGCTAATTTAAATGATTTATAAGGGCTGCAGGCTCAAGGAGGCAGAGGCTTTTCCTAGCAAAGGATAACCATAAACATGGCAGAATGGAGGTGCTTAACCTCAAGTTGAAAACATCAGAGAATCTGAAGGCACGAGCAAACCATCCTATAAATTCCAAATAAGTGTCTACGTTTCTTTGCACCAATTGTATAATCTGCTTCCTTCCCTTTTCAAAAGCCACTTGTACCTTGTGATGACTGGGTTTTAGCCTTTTTAAAAAGACCTTTGTATCCAAGTTTAATTCCTGTTCAGGTGAACTTTTGCAGTAACATTGGTATTGCACCAGATTCCAGTGGTATTCATTATTAATTCTGATTTCTGTGATCTGCAGTGAGAAATCCTCTTTCTTTCCACAGGACCCCATGGGAATGGACTACCAAAAGGCATATTGTGAATCAGTGTATATGTTTACTTACTTTTTCTTGGCTAGGAGAAAACCTTGGTACAAATGATTTCTATCTTCTTCTTTTTTTTTTTTTTTTTTTTGTGGTACTGGGGATTGAACTCAGGGGCATTCTACCTCTGAGCTATGCCCCTACCCCTATTTTTTATTCTTTATTTTGAAACCAAGTCTCACTAAGTTGTGGAGTGCCTCACTAGGTAGCTGAGGCTGGCCTCGAACCCAGATCCTCCTGTCTCAGCCTCCCGAATGCTGGGATTACAAGCGTGCGCCACCACGCCCGGCTGATTTCTATCTTCTGAGCTGAGCTTCTGGGAGGCAGCGTTCTTGACTACAAGGTTTCTTGTAAGGTTACTACTGCATACCCAGCTTGGTGCTTACTTGGTCCAGGACACTGCTTTCTTCTATAAATAGTGCTAATTTGGGATCGGGCAAAGGCTGTTTGGAACACACTAGATCAATAATCTGCAGACGACTATGTTTAGGGTGGGGTGGATCGAAGGGTTTATTTGGGAGCAAAGTGGCTGGATTAGATGTGGAAATAACCTGTAAATTCATGGTGGAATTGTCCAATAGCTGGCATATTATTTTCCCATGCTTCCTGAGGTGAGCCAATAGCCTGCTTTCTATTCTAATAGGGAGAGGGCATGGTGAGGCATATACACACTCAAAGGTTGTTGTAAGGTGAATTTTTCTGCTACCTGTAGAATGTCCATCCCTTAGCATGTGATCCAATTGTTAGGAAAAGTATGCCACTAGCCGGGCGTGGTGGCGCACGCTTGTAATCCCAGCATTCGGGAGGCTGAGACTGGAGGATCCGGGTTCGTGGCCAGCCTCAGCTACCTAGTGAGGCACTCCGCAACTTAGTGAGACTCGGTTTCAAAATAAAGAATAAAAAATAGGGCTGGGGTGTAGCTCAGAGGTAGAATGCCCCTGAGTTCAATCCCCAGTACCGCAAAAAAAAAAAAAAAAAAAAGTATGCCACTGGACCTGGTGTGTTTCCTAAAGGTTGGTTTAACTAGAAATCATTTAGTGTCTGTTTAAATAGGAAGCAAAAGGGACTTCAGATAGGTGATGAAAGAGACCTGTAGAACAGTGAAAAGGGATTGAGGCAGGGAGGTGGGGAGGAGAAAAAGGAGGCTCGAGGAAGGAAATCATCCAAATAACGTTAGGTCCATATATGAAGGCATTGCTACCAGTCTCACAAACATGTATTGGGAGGGAGGAAAGGGGGAGCGGGGTTATCGGACGTAGAGGGTAATACATATGCAATGTATTCATGCATGCATATCACCGTGATGTGTCACACTGCGCCAATAACTATAAAAAATACCAGAAGCATCAGAAAAAGAAAAAACTCCAAGTCTTCTTTAATCTTCCTTACCGACACTCCGGAGTCTTACATTTTGTGTTAAATTTTATTTGGCATCTTATGCTAGATTTTCTTAGCAGTCTATGCTATTATAAATGGAATTATCTGGGCCGGGCGTGGTGGTGCACGCTTGTAATCCCAGCATCTGGGAGGCTGAGACTGGAGGATCTGGGTTCGAGGCCAGCTTCAGCTACCTAGTGAGGCATTCTGCAACTTAGTGAGACCCTGTTTCAAAATAAAGAATAAAAAGCCGGGCGTGGTGGCGCACGCTTGTAATCCCAGCATTCGGGAGGCTGAGACCGGAGGATCCGGGTTCGAGGCTAGCCTCAGCTACCTAGTGAGGCACTCCACAACTTAGCGAGACTCGGTTTCAAAATAAAGAATAAAAAATATAGGGCTGGGGGTATATCTCGGAGGTAGAATACCTCTGAGTTCAATCCCCAGTACCGCCAAAAAAAATAAAAAAATAAAAAAATAAAAAAAATGGGGCTGGGGGTATAGCTCAAAGGTAGAATGCCCCTGAGTTCAATCCCCAGTATGGCAAAAAAAAAAAAAAAAAAAGGAATTATCTTCTTAATTTCATTTCAGATGGTTTGTAGCGAACATATGGAAATATCATTGACTTTTGCACATTAATTTTGTACTCTACAACCTTTCTGAACTTATTTATTATTTGTAATAATTTTGTAAGTGTGTGCTTATAGATTCTGTAGGCTTTTCTACAAACATTGGAAATGATGAGAGAGGACATCCTTGCCTTGATCTACTCACCACTAAATATGCTGCAGGGTTTTCATAGATTGCCTTTTTTCAGATTAAGAAAGCTCTCTTAAAAAAAAATAAAGCTCTCTTTGACCAATAGCTTGCTTTATTTATTTTTATTTTTACTACTGGAGATTGAACTCAGTGGCATTCTACCTATGAGCTATATGGCCAACCTTATTTTATTTTGAAACAGAGTCTCCCTAATTTGCTGGAGCTAGCCTTGAACCTGCATTCCTCTTGTCTCAGCCTCCTAAGTCCTGGGATTACAGGTGTGCACTACCATACCTGTGGGAAGGAATATAATGCCAAGTCAGTAGGGCGTGAGGCGGAAAAAGACAATCAACCACTCCAAATGAAATATGCATGAAGAAGCAGATGTCCAGAGAGAACAGAAGACTTGCCAGGTGAAACCTCCAGAAAGATTCCCCTTTCAGACACTTTTCTCTGGAGCATAAACCCCTCCTCTTTTCTTTTTTAATTAGGGGCTTCTTTACAGAGTGCCTGCACTTCTTTAAATAAACCTTTCATATTCCCCTATCCATGCTTTTTTTTTTTTTTTTTCTTGGCGAGAATTCTTCCATGCAGAGGAGCAAGGATTGAGGTAGTGTCACATAATATTTATACTGAAGAGAAATCATCACCTGCTAACACATAGACCAATGGAATAGAACGGAGAACAAAGATGGGAGTCTCTCTATATTGCCCAGGCTGGTCTAGAACTCCTGAACTCAAATGATCCTCCTGCTTTAGCCTCCTGAGTAGGTGGCATGACAGGTGAATACCACTACACTCTACCAATGCTTTTAATATTATTCAGTGTTCTCCTCCAGAAATATGCTGGTTATCTACAATTATAGAAGTACTCATGGGATACATTTAAAGTATGACAATAATTTTCAAACATTATTATTATTATTTGTAGGTATTTTATAAGTACCACGATTATAATTATAAATGGCATCTCCCTTTCCAATATTGCTTTTATTTATTTTCCAAACTCTGCTAGTCTGTAGGAAAGACATCATTTTTGACTTTATTATTCCTTTGGTTCAGCATTCAGTTCCTTGAATTTGTTAAAACTGTGTCACTTTGATGTAGGTATCCTCCGGCTTTGCTTTTCTTGAATCTTGTGTCCTGGAACAAATACAAAGACATCACTAAACAAACACAAACATGAAAATATACAGAAAAAGCACAAATATATTTGCATGTTTTAGATCAAGATGATCCATCACCCAGTAGCTTTGGTTAAAAAACAAAAAACAAAAAACAACAACAAGCATGAGCTGTGCCTGGAGGGTTGGAATAAACTTATGAATGAAAACCCTAATTAACAGGGGAGACTTGGAAAGGCAGCTTTGATGGTTTCGTGGCCAGGGCAGACCTCAGGCCTTTGGGAACTGGTAGTGCCAAGAGTTCCTCAGCATTCAGTGGACTGCACAGTGCCAGCTCTGGGGCATGAGATTTGGCAAGTGTGTTTGGACGTCTTTGTGAAGTATCTTCAAGGGTGTGTGTGTCATACTGGGCAGAGAGGGCAGAGGAGACCTAATTTCATCCTATTTACTGCTAAACCCCTACTGGTGCAGACTGGGCAGAGCTGATCTCTGTGGTAAAGACAGCCTCAGGGGACATCCAAGGTCACTGTTCAAAGGGATCTGGCTGTTCCTACACCAAAGGCACTGGTCACGCGGAAAGAGCCTAGGTCGAAGCCTGGCAGGGATACGGTGTCCCCAACTGATATTTATCTTCTTATTTCAGAACAACAGCACACAGCACCTCTGAAAGACAGCTAGTGGGTGTACTCACTTGTCTTCTATGTCTTGGATGGAGTCAGGCAGCGGCTGGTTCCTGGTTTCAGGAAGGAGGAGGACAACAAAGCCAGAGATGACGGAGAAGACTCCATAGATGATCCAGGGCAAGGGTGGATAATATGTGGCCAGGATCATCAACAGGGGAGCCAGGCAGGCCCCAACACTACCAAAAATGCCAATGACTCCTAAAGCTGTTGCCCTTGGAGCACAAACAACAATACAAAATTAATCTGGTAAAATGCACAGATGGAATTTGTGACATCATTTTGCAACGATTATGGGAGATAGCAGATCATGTATGTACACATGTGGAGGTGATGTCTCACTCTTGCTTTTGAAATTTTGTTTGACTTGCTAGAAATTTTTCTCAAGTTTACCGAGCATTAATATGCTATAATTTGAAAAATACTACCCGTCATAGCACCTACTATGAAGACCATATGGGATATACATGTATTAGTATATATATTAGTGGGGCATTGGCAGATCTAACAGTACCTAGAAAAAAGCTAGTTCTTGGTAAACTGGAGCAATGATTTTGTTATCTTCATCACTGATTACTTTTGATAACTATCCAGTCCTCTTTTCTTCCCTCAATAAGAGTCAATGAGCTGGGAAAGGTCGGCTTTGACCCTGACAAGGAATTCACAAGATTTTGTACCTGGTTATGGTGGGGAGTAATTCATTTGAATGAGCAAGAGAACTGAAAACAGAGGCGAAAGAAACTCCTCCTCCCAAAGTTGCCAAAATCATACGCACGGTCTGCATTTCTGGAGAGAAGAAAACCCGAGAGAGTCAGGAAATCAGAGCTGATGGAACCATCATCCCCCAAACAAGAAATGGAAAATACCCTTATGGGAGATGTGTACAGGTGTAAAGTGTACTGTAGAGAAACTGCACAGAGATGGGTTTTGCAGTGGCCAATGACCGGAGAAGTGTGAATTGTCTTCATAGTGTGCTTTATGGTTAATAAAAGGTTATGAATAATTGTATACACTCTCCTCACCTCTCCAAATTTTTCCAAAGAAGGAGAAAGGATGTGAACCCAGGGTGAGCTTACTTTCTTTTCCTGTCTGGTGTTTCCTTTGCCCTTCAGGTAGAACATGACTATTGTGTGGGCAATTACTGAGGGATACCATAGCCACCAGGTACTCAAGGAGTTTAAAATCCTGGTATAGACATGATATTAGCATGGGGCCAATATTGCAGAAGAGAGTCATAAGGGACAGGAACCCTATATTAAAGGACAAGCTGGAGAATAGCTCGATCTAGAATAAGGTTTCAAGACTCAAGAATAAGGACTTCCATTGGAAAAAATGTCAGACTTTGGAAACCATTGAAAAAAAGTTTCACAGAGTCGAATTTCTAGTCAATTAAAAAACGCCTCATGACAGCTTTGAAGATTGGAGTGAGCTTTGTAGGACAGCAAACTGACGTCGCTGCTGACATTCAAAAGGAGTGGAGCCCACAAGCTAGGATTTGTAAAAACACATTAGTATACAGGAGTTTGGCAAAGCATGACGACTACCTGGGTTCTCCAATTCATTATATAGGACCATTCAATTCAGTAAAGTTGATTCCAAAAGAGAGTTATAAGCGTTTAATGTGTTCTTACCACTGTACCTTTGTGCTCTGCTTGAGGGATTCTTATTTTCTTAAGTCGAGATGACTCCCCAGTCCAGTGTTGCATTTGCAGTAACATACTTTGAGACTCAAATTTCAGGGTACAAACATAATATGAGACTCATATTTCAGGGAATAAACATAACATGAGATTCACAGATCTCAGGGAATGAATGGACACTGAGGCTGAAATAAAAAGACAGAGCTGGGCAGAAGGTGACAGTACTGTGTGATCATATTAGGACCTTTGACTGAATCTGTTCTAAATGCCTAGATTGATGGCAGGGAATCCTTAGCATCCAATTCTTCTGATCTTGTATAGGTATGCCCTGTAAACTCTGAGGAAATTGGTGGGGGGACTGTTTCCTTTTTCATCTTCTTTCCTTACCTTCAGGCACAAATATGATGGCCAAAATGAAGACTCCCACGAGGAACATGAAACACAGTTGGCTTATTCGACGGCCCATGTGATTTAGTGCTAAAAGTGTGACATAACTAGCTGGGAGGGCAACTGCACCAAAGAGAATTTGGAACAGAGAAACTTTGCTCCCGAGGTGCTGGAGGTGGAGAATCATGCCATAAAATTGCATCCATGTTGCAAATCTGTAGTGAACAAAGAGGAAAGATACACATTACAAGCTTAGTGCTTATATCTTCTAGATGAGGGTAATACTGGCCCAAGCAGTAGGTTGGTGTTAAAATATAAAGGATATCTGTCTAGTAAACTATTTCCTTGCAGAGACTAATTCTATAATTATCATAAATTGGATGTATATTGATGAAAGTCATTGGTGACATCTAGTTTCACTGGTAACATGTGAGGATATTGTGGAGGATATATGTTGGGTCCTTCTAGAGTTTTAGAATTTTTCCTACATCTGGATCTGAGTGATGATTATATCCTTACATATGCAAATAATCATTGAGTTGTATATATTTATGTATTTATAAAGTTCATTCTTTCAAATTTACCTCCATTAAAAAGGAAACAAATTGTGAAGCAACT
>PVLC010025901.1:0-23179 GCA_004027655.1 Graphiurus murinus | reverse complement strand
TTTCCAGATGAATTTAAGGACTGATTTTTCTATGTCTGTGAGGAGCGTCCTTGGCAATTTCATGGGTATTGCATTGAATTTGTAGATCAGTTTTGGGAGGATGGCCATTTTGATGATATTTATTCTGCCTATCCAAGAGCATGGGAGGTCCTTCCATCTCCTAAGGTCTTCATCAATTTCTTTCTTCAGCAGTTCCTCCTTTTGCAGCCACCTGAAGTCATAGGCAAGTTAACTCAAGGTATGGGGCCAAAAAGGGGGGGTTCCCCTGAGTGAAAACATTCAGTCCCAGCTGGAATTTGAGCTGTATCAGACAATATTAGGTACTGAACAACTAAATGATGATCCCAAAGGGCCTTGCTGTAAAGCATTTCCAGTAAAAGTATAATAACAATGCAAAGAACCAAGTGAAGAACACATATTTGCCTTTCTATTGCTTCCTGTCCAGAGTAATGATTCGTTCCGCATTTCACTTCCCCTCTTCATTTAACAGTAACACAAGAAGTTATTTAGCCTAAAATGGTTAACACCAGTGCTATGAGCTACAATTATCTGCAGTTAAATAGAAACACCTGGTAAAAGTTGAGGCAACCAAGTTTCATTTCCTCATGAAATTGCAGCAATTCGTTAACCAAAACATTACATTTACCAAAATATTTTAAATATCTATAACCAGCTCCCTCTGTCAGTTAAATTCAAATTGAGCTGAGTGTGGTAGCACATGCCTGTAATCTCAGTACTTGGGAGGCTGAGACAGAGGATCGCAGGTTTGAAGACAGCCTCAGCAGCATAAGGAGACCTTTAGCAACCTAGTAAGACCCTCTTTCAAAACAAACAAAAAAAGGCTAGAGGTGCAGTTCAGAGGTAGAATGCTCCTGGGCTCAATCCGCAGTTAAAAAAAAAGAAATTAAAATTGATTTACTACTTCTTGTTTTACCATATTTTCTTACTAAGGTAGTTTGGGCTAAAATATAGACCATAAGTGAAAAAGAAACCAACCAAAAAACTGTCACTTCTTAAAATCTCTGCACTTCACCTGGAAAAATTGAGAATGATATTTTTCATTTATTACAATAATCCAAACTACTGGTCATGCTTGAAATTTTTAATAATTTTGTATTAAAGTATTTTAATGTTTGAGTAGTCTATGTTTCTTTGTGAGAAGAAGTAATAATTTGTGTCTGTCTTCCGGGCATATTCATTTATTTATTTATTTTACGGTACTAGAGATGGAACCCAGTGGCATTCTACCTTCTAGCTACACCCCCAGCCCTATTTTTAATTCTTTATTTTGAAACAGGGTTTCATTAAGTTGTGGAGGGCCTCACTAAGTAGCTGAGGCTGGCTGTGAACCTGTGATTCTCCTGTCTCAGCTTCCCAAATACTGGGATTACAAGCATGCGCACCACACCCGGCTTCCAGGCACATTTAAAAAGCATACTTCAAGCTGAGCGTGGTGGCGCACACTTGTAATCCCAGTACCTGGGAGGCTGAGACTAGAGAATCTAGGTTCGCAACCAGCCTCAGCTACTTAGTGAGGCTCGCCGCAACTTAGTGAGACCTTTTTCAAAAATAAAGAATAAAAAATAGGACTGGGAGTGTGGCTCGGAGGTAAAATGCTCCTGGGTTCAGTCTCCAGTACCACAAAAGAAAAGAAAAAAAAAGCATACTTCATACTTTAAGATTTAACTACCTCAAATTCTTGCTTGGAATAAGACAGAAACTTTTGTAATGATCTTTTGCTGAGAATCCTCACAACGAACATTGATATTTGGTTGTAGTGGGAGACTCCTTTGGGAGTTCTCAGAATTACCCTTCCCAGTGGGGGTAATTTTCACAGACTTGTTCTTTTTGACTTTACTCTTGGCCACACTTGGCCAAGTGACTTTACTCTTGGCCAAGATGGGCCAATCAAATTGTCTCTTGAGGAAATGTGGATACTTAAGAGGATATGTGGAAGAAGACAAAAAAAGCAAAGGAAAAGGAAGAATGATGCACAATCTCAGAGGGAACAGAAATAAGACCCTGGAGTCTCACACAGAGAAATAAAGGAGGGAAAGATACCTTGGTTTCTGGTGGCTTTCTAGTACATTCCTAGTGCTGTGTTGAGGATGACGCTAACATTTGGGTCTGTGAAACCTTCCTGTATTCTTTTCTTTTAAGCAAGTTTGAGTTTTTGGAACTTGGAATCAAATCTTCCCTAAGATGACAAGCCCTCACTCAAGGTTTGTTAAAACCTGGAGAACAGCCAAAGGCAACAGCACTAGATATCTATCATCTGTGCTTGGTAGTTCTTGAGTTTGCTTTATATATGTGTTAAGCCCCTATATAGGCTGATAAATGCTTTCAAAATATTTGTGATCTCAACACAGAGGAAGAAATATGATTTGCATCATGATCAGTTGATACATTGGAATACATGAATCAAAGGCTAGACTTGCCACAGTCCCTAAGGTAGATGTCCAATATATATTTGCTGAAATAATTATACGAATAAATGAAAGCAGCATAAGAAAAAAAAGAAAAGGCCAAGAATGCTTAAATTAATTTCAGAAAAGGAAATAGAAAAGTCAAGTGTATTGAGTTTATAGTTTTTTTTAAAAAAATTGAAACTCGGGGGAACATGGGAGCGGGGGAGTTTTGCAGGGGTCCACGTCCTCCACCGTTGCACCTCGTGTGGGTGTTGCTTCCTGCAGCTTCTGTCCGGGAAGGGCGAGGCTGTCTTGACTCCTGGAGCTCTTTGTCCTGACCTCCCTGTGGCGACTTGAAGAAGGTGCCCCCTACTCCCCCAGATGGAGTCCAAGCTCCCCACATCCGACGCCCAGGGACCAGTGCTGTTTGAGGATCTGGCTGTGTATTTTTCCCAAGAGGAATGTGTGAGTCTGCACCCTGCCCAGAGGTCCCTCAGCAAAGAGGCCACACAGGAGAGCTTTGAGGATGTGGCCTGGATGGGGAATTGGTTCCAGGATACTGCCCCTCCCCACGGACACCAAAATCTGCAGATGCTCAACTCCCCTATATAAAGTGGAGGGGAAGTCAGGACTTCAGGGTGAATATGCATCTCATTACTCATAAGCGAACCCATAGGAAAAACACCACGTAAATATAGTAAGTTTACACCAACGCTTGGACTTGTCACTATCTATATGGTGGGAAATGGTTACTGTTGGTGTGCCAGGCTCTGTGCTAAGCACTTTGCATGCATTCCATGTAATACTTAATTCTCACCACAGCCTTGATTTAAGCAGTATTATTTCTAGTTTATAACTGAGGAAGCATAACCAATGTCACACAGCTAGTCAGTGAAGCCAGGATTCGAACTCAGTTTTACTGTTCACATTCCATTCGTATGAGCCGGAGAAACAATTTTTTTTAAAAAAATTGAATTTTAGCCGGGCGTGGTGGTGCACGCTTGTAATCCCAGCATTCAGGAGGCTGAGACCAGAGGATCCGGGTTCGAGGCCAGCCTCAGCTACCTAGTGGAGGCACTCCGCAACTCAGTGAGACCTGGTTTCAAAAAAATAAAGAATAAAAAATAGGGCTGGGCTGGGGATATAGCTTGAAGGTAGAACACCCCAGAGTTCAATCCCCAGTACCAAAAAAAAAAAAAAAAAATTGAATTTTCTTAAAAATGAAGGTTCTTGCTTGCTAGAGTTTTTTTCATTTTGTTCATGTGATTTCTAAGTACGTTTTAGAGGGAGAATTTATTTATTTATTGCCAGTTCTGTACATACGGTATCTAGGAAAGTGAATGCTTTTTTTTTTTTTTTTTTTTGCGGTACTAGGGATTGAACTCAGGGGCATTCTACCTCCGAGCTATACCCCTAGCCCTATTTTTTATTCTTTATTTTGAAACCGAGTCTCACTAAGTTGCAGAGTGCCTCACTAGGTAGCTGAGGCTGGCCGCGAACCCGGATCCTCCGGTCTCAGCCTCCCGAATGCTGGGATTACAAGCATGCGCCACCACGCCCGGCGGAAAGTGAATGCTTTTATATCTGTTTTGTACTTTTTGTTATAGCTATTTGAATGTAATGTTTTTATGAGAGTAATGTTTTATGTGTGAGTATCTAGAGGAGTTTAGAAACCACTCCCCATAAAAAGTTCACAAATAGATGATGAGCTAGTTGATATCTTGATGGCAGTCCATAGCTATGGAGTTCTCATTCCAAGGTCTGATGCCATGGCCAGTCCTGGCATTTGTGACGAAAATATTTACCATGAGTTGTAGCAGTCTTACTGCACCCTTTTCTGAAGGCTGGACTTAATTCATTGTGTGTACATATGTGTGTGTTGGGGGGGGAGGGTTACTCCTCCAGATAGCTACTGAAGTACATTACCTGCCTTGTTTTTTAGTGAGCATGTCATATGCTTTAGGTATATTATCCAATTTAATCTTCAGAATAAATCTGTGACAAAAAAAATTGAAACTAAAAGCAAAGATAAAATATGTAAAGAAAAACAATAATATTTAAAGGAAATGAAGAAGTTTTACAACTATAGAAATCATTAACATTTAATTTTATGAAATATTACAAAATTCACAAATTAGATGAATTTTATTTAAAAGATCACAAGTGGAAAAGAAAACCTTTTTTAATTTGACAGTTACAATTATTTATATTCTATAAAATTGAATGATCAATGGGAAATTGATAAAAGCTATATAGATATCATTTTGTATAGTTTATTCTCAACCATACTTTTGTTCCTCTGTAGAATAAGTTCTCTTTTCCTCTGGCTGCTTTTAAATTTTCCTTTTGTGTGTGTGTGTGGTACTGGGGATTGAACTCAGGAGCATTCTACCTCTGAGCTATACCCCAGCACTATTTTTTATTCTTTATTTTGAAACAGGGTCTCACTAAGTTGTGGAGGGCCTCACTAGGTAGCTGAGGCTGGCTGCGAACCTGGATCCTCCAGTCTCAGCCTCCCAAATGCTGGGATTACAAGCATGCACCACCACACCTGGCTCAAATTTTCCTTTTATCAGCAGTTTTAGTACCAGTTTCATGTTTGTTCTGCTTGAGGCTCATCATCCCACAGGATGTATATTCCATTGTGAGTTGATAGCTTTCTTCATTTCCTCCAGATTTTGTTTTGTTTTGTTTTGTTCAATCCCATCACCTCTCTTTTCTTCTCCATCTGGAATTCCAGTTACAATGACTGTTCATATTTTACCACTAGTCTGTTCATTTATTTTCAGGTGGTTTTTTTTTTTTTTTTTTTTTTTTTTGCGGTACTGGGGATTGAACTCAGGGGCGTTCTACCTCCGGGCTACACCCCCAGCCCCATTTTTTATTCTTTATTTTGAAACCGAGTCTCACAAAGTTGCGGAGTGCCTCACTAGGGTAGCTGAGGCTGGCCGCGAACCTGGATCCTCTGGTCTCAGCCTCCCGAATGCTGGGATTACAAGTGTGCGCCACCACGCCCGGCGTGTTTTTTTTTTAAATCTCTTTGCCTCGTTTTAAATAGTTTGTATTGTTAGGACTTCAGATTGACTTGAGTTTTTTCTTCTGCACTGTCTAACCTACTATTAATGTTACCCACTATATTTCCCATTTTATATGTTATACTGTTCATCTCTAGAAGTTCCATTTGAGTCCATTTTGTATCTTCCCTTTCTCTCTCATGTTTTCTTCATTTTGAACATATGGGGTATATTTATAAAAGCTATTTTAACATCTTTGTCCTCTAATTCAATTGTCTCTGTCATTACTAGGTCTGTTTCTATTGACTGATTTTTCTCTTGACTCTGGGTCGTATTTTCCAGTGTATTTGCATACCTGAATTTTTTATTTGTTTGTTTGTTTACTGGATACCTGACATTGTTAATTTACACTATTAGATATTGAATTTTGTTGAATTTCATCAATTAGTGTTGACTTTTGTTCTGATATATAGTTAAATTACTTGGAATTAGTTTGATCCTCTCAGAGTTTACTTTGAAACTTGAGAAGCCTTTGGTCTGAGGCTAATTTATCCCTATTACTAACGAGATAGGCTTATGAGAACTCTGCCTGATACCTTAGAAGTTTTGATATCTTTCCACTCTGGTTGTTGAAACGTGAGCTATTCCAAGCCTGTGCAAGCTCTGGGAATTGTTGAGCTTACTTCTTTATGTTGGTCCTATCCATAGACTCAGTGATGGAATACTTTACACAATAGTATTAAGAATTTTAACCATCTATTAAGCATTTATATGGTAGGCACTGTATTGGATGTTCCTATTTTTTTTTTCAGCACGGATTTTTTATACATTTCTTGAGTACAACAGGGTTACATAGACATTTATAACATATCAATCATTGTCAGATCACAAATAGCACCACTTCTTCGTTTTACACGTATAGCCCACATTCTTAACATAGCCTGGTAAAGCAAACTTTCTAGAGTCATAAAACCATACTCCTTTAGGGTCATATATTTACTTTCTAGGAAGTAGGAGGGTCTTTCATCTACGCATCCTAGGAGCAATCCCCAGACTTCGAGACGCCTGTTCCTATTTTATATAAGCATTTACTTTTTTAGTAGTCTCTATCTCAGGTAGATATTTACAGATAGGGAGATTAAGGCTCAAAGAGCTTATATTATGGGCCCCAGGTTGCAATTAAGGATAGTAGTCAGACAAGCCAGGTCTATCTGACTCCAAAACCTTCAAAAATTCTTTCTACTTTATCATAGAGTTGCAGAATCCACATACGGCAAACCTGAAAAAAAATTGGAGAAAATGTCAGAAAACATAAACTATTAATAATCAAAATAGGATTCTCTCTTTCTGGCTAGATAATAGATATCTTCCCAGGAGCATTTGTAATTGTGATTATAATACAAATGGTCAACACTGTCCTATTCTTTCCCCCCCCCCCCATGGTACTGGGGATTGAACCTAGGGGCATTTTACCTCTGAGCTACACCCCTAGTCCTATTTTTTTATTCTTTATTTTGAAACAGGGTCTCACTAAATTGCGGAGGGCCACACTAAGTAGTTGAGGCTGGCTGTGAACCTGTGATTCTCCAGTTTCAGCCTCCCAAGTACTGGGATTACAAGTTTGTGCCACCACACCCAGCTCTGTCTTATTCTTAAAGGACCCAAACACCAGTATTTTTGTGGATATAATACTATTTTCAATCACAAGCTTCATGCATCCTTCTTGGCTCTCTTCAAACCCTATCTGCACCTTTTCTTCCTCCTGGACACCCTGTCACAATCTCTTCCTCTTGTCCTATCAGTTCCTGCCAGTCCTCTCCTCCTCCCATCTCTTCTTAGAGGGGCAGATCTGCTGCAGAAGGGACTGAGCAAGACCCAGGGTGGAGCCATCCCTCCAGAGTTGGGAAAGAGAACACAAGACTAATGCAACAAGTGATCCTGAAAGTTCATGACTAAGAGCTGGGCAGAAAGATACTAAAGCAGAGGATCTGGCATCTCCAGGCAACCATTCTCATTGCAGCTCCCCTTCACCAGAGCAGAGGGGACTGAAGTCCAGGAGAATAGCTATACCAGGAATGACCAGAGGGATGTTTCATAATAGGTTTAAATTTTTTTGTATTTAGCTGGGTGCAGTGGTGTGCACGTGTAACCCCAAATAGTTGGGAGACTGAGACAGGAAGATCACAGGTTTGAGGCCAGCTTCAGCAATTTAGCAAGACCCTCAGCAACTTAGCAATAAAATTTTTTTTAAAGACGGGGAAGGGGTCAAATGAGAATTGTGTGCAAATATGTTGTTAACAATTTGTACTTAACAAAGATGTACGCTATATTGCACGAATTACTACAATAAAAATTTAAAAATTAAAAAAAAAAAAAAAGACTGGGAGTGTAGTTCAGAGGTAGAATGCCCCTGGGTTCAATCCCCAGGACCATTTTTTTTAATTTGAAATATAATAAATATGTAGTTTTGATTATTTTTATTTTATAAATTCTGAGATAACTGAAGAAATACAATATTTCCATTATGCAGACTAAGCTGTATGTGTGAGGCTGGTAAACCGGTTGTTCCAAGGAAGGAGTCCAAGGTGCCTCCAGTAAGTTGAAGGCATGAATTTAAAATACGACGGGTAATTTTAAAATACGATGGTGCATGCTTGAAATTCTAGTACTTGGGAGGCTGAGATAGGAGGATCGTAGGTTCACGGCTAGCCTCAGCTACTTAGTGAGGCCCTCTGCAACTTAGTGAGACCCTGTTTCAAAAATAAAGAATAAAAAATAGGGCTGGAGGTAAAACGCCCCTGAGTTCAATCCCTAGTACAAAAAAAAAAAAAATACAATGGTTAAACTGGGCAGGGTGGCACACACCTATAATCCCGGTATTTGGGGACTGAAACAGGAGGAACCCAAGTTTGAGGCCAGTGTCAGTGAGAATAAAATAGGAGTATAGCTCAGAGGTATATGCCCTTGGGTTCAATCCCCAGTACCACCACCAAAAAAAGAAAAGAAAATGAAAAAAGAGTTTCATGTCTGAGAATCATCAGGAAAGCTTCAGATATAGAATTACTACAGTGAGCAATAGAGGAGAGAATGTGCCTACACACTCCACCCTCCATTCCCATGGGTTCCAGAGACACAAATTCAACTGTGAGTTAAAAAATATTTTAAGAAAAAATTATGACTACTGAACATGTATACATTTTTTTCTTGTCATTCCCTAAACAACAGTATAACAATAATTTAATGCCATTTACAAATAATCCAGAGATGATTTAAAGTATACAAAAGAAAGTGTGGGAGTTATCTGCAAATACTACAGCATTTTCTGTAAGGGACTTGAGTTGGATTTTGATATCTGTGGGGCTCCTAGAACCAGTTGCCCACAGATACCAAAGGACAATTATATTTACCTAGCATTGTCCCCAAGAAAAATATGGGATTTAGTGAATTCTAGTCACTAGAAAAGTGCACTTTATAGTGAAGGAAAAGAAATTCTCCACACCCTATGTTAGCTCAGCTGAAGCAATACACACACACACACACACACACACGCACACGCACACGCACACGCACACGCACACGCACACACTCCTGAACTCTAGAGGTCCAGACAGGAAATAGCTTTATCTCCTACCACTCTCTTTTAACATGCCTTACCAAATCTCTTTTTTTTAAACCCCTGGTCAACAATTCAGGAAGATCTTAAATTTTCTTAAGCTCTTGTGATTGTATGAATAGCCTCATTTGGGAATGATTTTAAAAGCCCAGTTCAATGTAAACAAAAAACCCTTACATCCAGTTCAGTACTTCTCCCTAGCCCCAGCCTGACCTGTGGGATCAACCCTGAAGACAAGGGTATACATGGCCTGCAGTTCTCCTCTACTTGTTCCACTTTATCCACCTCCTTCCCTCCCTCTTTTGAATCTTCCAAAACTGGGTTAGGGAGAAGGGAAAGGGAACAAAGCCTTTTTACCTGGTCTGGTGCAGCGCAGGGTCTCTTGCTTACCTCAGCTGGCCAATGTTCAATTGCTAGGTCTGTACAGGGAAAGCACTTTGGGTTCTTCAGAGGCCCCCACGCTACCTTGGCATTGCTTGGTTCCCAGAAGGTATGTGCTTTCTGGTCAATTTATTGTGACCTACCTCCTCAGGTCCTGACCTTTAGGGGAACCACCAATTCCTCAAACTGCTGCCCACTGCAGAGTCAGGGAAACGTGAACCAGGGAACTCCTACACCCTTGCCCAAGGACATATTCCTCAGAACATACCCCTGTTGTTAAGAGACACATGACTATATATGCTTCTACATTAAGAAGTTTCTTACATTATAAATAAAACTACATATTATTAGAAAATACAAGCCGGGCGTGGTGGCGCACGCTTGTAATCCCAGCATTCGGGAGGCTGAGATCGGAGGATCCGGGTTCGCGGCCAGCCTCAGCTACCTAGTGAGGCACACCGCAACTTAATGAGACTCGGTTTCAAAATAAAGAATAAAAAATAGGGCTGGGGGTATAGCTCAGAGGTAGAATGCCCCTGGGTTCAATCCCCAGTACCACAAAAAAAAAAAGAAAGAAAGAAAGAAAATACACAACCATATAAAAATTACATTAAGCCAGGCAAGGTGGTGCACACTTGTAATCCTAGTACTTGGTGGGGCCAAGACAGGAGGATTGCAGGTTCAAGGACAGTCTCAGCAAGTGTTAAGACTCTCGTCGACCTAGCGAGACTCTGTTTCCAAATTAAAAAAAAATAGTGCTGACTGTGTAGCTGGGAGATAGAATGTCCCTGGGTTCAATCCCCAGTGCCACAAAAATTACATTAAAATGTAATGGATCCAACATTCCATCTAAAGAACAAGAATTATCACATTTGCTAAAAACCAAGATTCAATTATGTGCTACCTATAATAAACTCATTGTGTGTGTGTGTGTGTGTGTGTGTGTGTGTGTGTTACTAGGGATTGAACCTAGTGGCATTCTACCTCTGAGCTACACCCCCAACCCTATTTTATTTTTATTTTGAAACAAGGTCTCCCTAGGTTTACTGAGAATTTCACTAGTTGCTGAGGCTGTCCTTGAACCTGTCATCCTCCTGTCTCAGCCTCCCGAGTTTACAGGCATGCACCACCATACCCATCAATAAACTAGTTTTAAATATAAAAATATGGAAAGATTATAAATAGGATTTATCTCAATAAAGTTATTTTTAGCAAAATGATAAAAAATATACTATTTAAACACCAAACAACAAAAAGCTGGACAATAAAATGTTCTAAAATGAGGTTGTGCTGGAAGTAGTGGTACACACCTATAATCTCAGTAACTTCAGAAACGGAGGCAGAAGGATCACAAGTTCAATACCAGCCTGGGCAACTTAGCAAGACCATATCTCGAAATATAATTTTTAAAAAAGAGCTGAGATGTCGCTCAGTAGTAGAGTACTCCTAGGTTTAACCCTCAGTATTACAAAAAATAAAGTAAAATAAAGTGAGATTGCAGTGATGATTGCACAATCTAAATATACTAAAAACCATTGAATTATACATTTTAAATGGACGAATTGTCTGATATGTAAACTCTTTTTTTCTTTTTCGCTGTACTGGGGATCGAACACAAGGGCATTCTACCTCAGAGCTACACCCTCAGTCTTATTTTTTATTCTTTATTTTTGAAACAGAGTCTCACCAAGTTGTGGGGAGTCTCACTAAGTAGCTGAGGCTGGCTGCAAACTCGGATCCTTCTGTCTCAGCCTCCCAAGTACTGGGATTACAAGCGTGTACCACCACACCCAGCTTGTAAACTCTATCTTAACAAAGCTTTTTTTTTTTTTTTTTAATAAGAAAGCTGGAGTGAATATATTAATATCAGACAGAATAAGACTTCAGAACTTTAGAAAAGGATAAGGAAAAACAGTTTATAGTATTAAAGTGATCAGTTTGTCAAAAATATATTATAGGCCAGGTGTGGAAGTGCATACCTGTAATCTCAGTATTTGCAAGGTTGAGACAGGAGGATCACATATTCAGGACCATCACACAAAAACTTAGATCCTCAGCAACTTAACAGCAGGACCATGTTTCAAAATAAAATAAAAAATTTTAAAAAGGCCTGGGCTCAACCCCAGTAACTCCCTAAAACACACACACACACACACACACACACACACACACACACACACACACACACGTTATATATGTTAAATTATAGGGCTGGGGGTGTAACGCAGAGGTAGAAAGCTTGCCTAGTACGTATGAGGCCCTGGGTTCAATCCCTATATATATGAAGCAAAACTGAAATAAGACAAATTTATAATTTTATTTGGAAATATAAACTTTTCACTCAATAAATGATAGATAAATAGACATAAAATTAATAAGGATATCAAAGATTTGAGCAACATTCTTTTTTTGTGTGTGTGTGTGGTACTGGGGATGAAACCTGAGGGCATTCTACCTCCGAGCTACAGCCCCAGCCCTAATTTTTATGCTTTATTTTGAAACAGGGTCTCACTAAGTTGCGGAGGGCCTCACTAAGCAGCTGAGGCTGGCTGCGAACACAGATCCTCCAGTCTCAGCCTCCCAAATGCTGGGATTACAAGCATGTGCCACCATGCCTGGCTGAGCAACACTCTTGACCACCTTGCCTAATTGGCATTTATGGAACACATAACTCAACAATAGAGAACATCATCTTTTCAAGTGTACATGAAATAATCACTAGATAGACCACGTGTTGGGCTGTCAAATAAGAATGGAACCACTAATGTTTTAAATTCTGGCGTTTTGGATCAAGCCTCTTAATCAGAAATTGATTATTTGATCAGTTTCTATGATGCTGGTCCCTACCCTGCTCTCCATGACGCAAGTTCTTCCAGAGGCTGGACTCAGCTTCCAAGTTCAGTCCGTACAACTATACCTCCTGATATTTTTGCTGATGTTTCTGGCACTGAATCCTTAGACTTGTCTGACCACTGCCAGAATTGACTTTCTTTACATGCCTCATCCTCATGAATCTCCAGGCTCTGGTTCCAGCTACCCAATGTCTGGCTCGTTCATTCATTCATTCATTCATTCAATAGCATTTATTGAATACCCACTATGTAGCATATACTGAGCAAGGTGCTGGAAATAGAGCCATCAATGCCAATTAGGCAAGTTGGTCAAGAGTGTTGCTTAGCCAGGCATGGTGGCGCATGCTTGTAATCCCAGCATTTGGGAGGCTGAGACCGGAGGATCCAGGTTCACAGCCAGCCTCAGCTACCTGGTGAGGCACTCCGCAACTTAGTGAGACTCGGTTTCAAAATAAAGAATAAAAAATAGGGCTGGGGGTGTAGCTCAGAGGTAGAATGCCCCTGAGTTCAATCCCCAGTACTGCAAAATAATAATAATAATAATAATAATAATAATAATAATAATAATAAGGCAGACATGGTCCCTTTTCCAAAGTAGATACTATCTAGTGGGGGATACAGATAAATAGCAAAACAATTACAGTGTTGTGATAAGTCCTATGACTGAACAAGTTTAGAATGCTTTGGAAGTGCCAAGGTGAAATGCCTAATTTGGACTTTGCATTTAAGAAAGACTTTTTGGAGGAAATGGAATAAAAACTGAGACCCAAAGGATAAGTAGGAATTACCCAGAATGATAAAAAGAGTAGGCAGATTGGCTCATTTGGGGTTCCATCTCCTATAGAGCCAGAAATTGTAGGTGTGGACCCCCAAAGTATCTGTTTAACAAATCCTCCAGGTGATTCTGATTCATGACAAAGTTTAAGAACTGCTTCTCTAGGTTGAGGAACAACATGTATAAAGGCTTGAATGTGGCATCCTTCTCCCCAAGATGATACTTCAATTATGAGAATGGCTATCCTCATGCTTCATCTGAGATGGCAACACCTGACCTAGTTCAGTCCCCACATAACAGAAAAATAGAAAAGGAGAGGACCAAACAAGGTAACATATGCCAAGCCCTGTACTTCGCATTGTTTCATATCTGATCCTTAGTACCTCCCTAGTATTATGCCCATTTCACAGGTATGGAAATTGAGATTATAGAACTTTCCCAACCTCACTCAGCTAGTAGGATCAAAACTGGAATTTGAACTCAGTTCTGACTCCAGAATCCAGTGAGTTTTATACACCAGGAAAAGTTAAGGATTAAGAGGTTAGGACATCTCAGGCGTCCACTCACTAAGGCTCCTGGGAATGGAGCAGGCAGAAGAAGCAGCCATTGTTTGATGACTTTTACACTTTCACACTTTCGGCTTTTGGAGATAGAACCCAAAATGAGCCAATCTGCCTTTATGTGTGAGAGAAGTTCTGTCCCAGATGATGATTCTGGCTAAATCTGGCTGTGCACAGGAAGAGTGCTCCTGGTCCCCAAGGCCTTAGTCCAGAGTAGATCCAGCTCTATTTTGCCTACTAGAGGAAACATTGCCACCACATGATAATGAGCTGTGGTACTGTTAGTCTTTGAATGAAGAGGGGAAAGCAGACTTGCAAGTGTTGAGAGCTCAGCAGAAGAGAGGGGCACTTGAAAAAGGAATGAAAAAACGTTTGTTCAGAGCAGTTATGCAAGCCATGCATGAGCTGTGTAGTTTGAAGATAAACAGAGGCAAAATTGCAGTGTTTGCCTCTCAAGTGGGCCCTGGAGTACTCTGGCACCCAATCTGTTTTGTCTGTTTCACGTGTGAAGAGTTGCTGGTTGACCTTGTCTATTTTTATCAGGATGGAAAAATTCACTGTGGCAGGCACTGCTCAGCATGTGATGATAATTTTGTTGATGGGTACACAGAAGCTGAGAGGCACCATTAGTGCATGAAACCCTTCTGCTGCCTTGAGTGTGAAATGGTTCCAGGAGAACAAGATGAAGAATGAAAGATGGCCATCTGTTCTGTTATGACTGCTCTGACTCTCTCCATGCAAAGCACTGAGAACCTGTGGGGAACATATTGGTGTTGACCATGACCAGCTAACCTACAATGGGCTGCAGTATCATGCTGTAGAAGCATGCTTTTCTTGTGCCTAGGGTAAAGCCTCTTTGTTAGTATAATATCCCTTCCTTCCCAAGCAAGGTCAGATTCACTGCTCAGAATTATGCTGCCTCAGTAGAGACATTCATGCCTCTAATTCTTCCAACTTTGCAATTCAGTCTTTTTTGTTTTGTGGTACTAAGGAGTGAAACCAGGGACAGTTTACCTCAAGCTACATGCCAGCCCTTCTTATTTTTTATTTTGAAACAGAATCTCACTAAGTTGCAGAGGGTCTGGCTAAATTGCTGAGGCTGGCCTGGAACCTATGATCCTTCTATCTCAGCCTCCCAAGTTCTGGGATTAAAGGCATGCACCACTGCATCTGACTGCAATTCAGTCTTTATCAAGATACGGCAGAAGAAATATCTGCATGGACAAAAGCAGTCAGCCAGGGAATCAGTGTAGATACTCTCTTCTCTTGTCCCCTGTTCTGAACCTCAAGTTTCCTGGATTTTTAGGCAATGCCAATGACATCCTTTCTCTGAAATTGGATGATATGAATCTCTCCAGACAAGAACTAAGTTTTGTCAATGAAGACTTTGAGAAGGCAGAATAGAACACTCCAGCAAATCCTGTGGAATAGGTTGAACGTGAAGATTATATGGCACAGCTCCTTTTCAAATTTGGTGATAAAAAGCTTCCATCACAGCAGCCCAGTGAGATGGATATTTGAGCCAATCAACATTAGATAGTATGGTTAAAAATAAGACCAGGTTGAACCAAAAACAATCAGAGCCTTGAAAATAAAAAATACGAATCTGATATGTACCAGGTCCAGTCACAAGATGGACTAGGTGATTCTTTTTATGGCCACCACCCCCAGGCCCTGCAAGGCTCTAGGAATTGGATCTGAACCATAGGCTTCAGGATGTAGTAATAATCAAACACAGGGGAACAAAGACTCCCTGGAGTGTTTGTCAGACTTGAAACCAGAGCAACGTGTTCAGGATTCCATAGATTCTTGGCTTTGTCTTATATCAGAGTAGCGATGGTGGGTGAAGAAAGCAAACTAAAGTCATCATATTCCCTACAAATTCTGAGGAAATGGAAGCAGAAGACCGTAAGAAGGTATGCAAAATGGGAACTTGGAACTCTTCTGTGCTGCACAGGAATGCAGAGTCCTTAGAGTCTAAGTTCAGAATTGTGTCCAGGAGAGAAAAAAAAAATCATGCCTGGAAAGAAACTAGTCCATCTGCCAGTACTCCAAAGATCTAAGTCTCAGTCCAGACCACAGTAGGTCAAGTTTTCATATGGATGCCATTGACAATAGAAACCATGACAACATCAACAATGGACAGTCTCCAATGGGTGAAAGAATTCAGGTCTACCCGTTTGAAGAGAGGGAATCCAGTTTTCATCACCATCTCCACAGGAGAAGTAGGTAGTCCTGCTCTGACACTCTCAGTCTTATTACAGAAAGAAAATAATGTAGCCGGGCGTGGTGGCGCACACTTGTAATCCCAGCATTCTGGAGGTTGAGACCAGAGGATCCGGGTTTGAGGCCAGCCTCAGCTACCTAGTGAGGCACTCCGCAACTTAGTGAGACTCGGTTTCAAAATAAAGAATAAAAAATAGGGCTTGGGGGTATAGCTCGGAGGTAGAACGCCCCTGAGTTCAACCCCCAGTACCGCAAAAAAAAATAATAATAATAAAAAGAAAGAAAATAATGTCCCAAGAGCAGACTATAGCTTCACACCCCTAATATCAATGAAAATTTTACATAGAATAAAAAATACCCAGGAGATCCACCCAGATTCTGTATCCATCCAGAATGCTGATCTCTGCAGATACTGTGCCCCCACCACTTCTACTCATGTACTGCAAAACCTGGGAGTAAATCAATTTCTGGAACTTTATGGTGAGGATGATGATTTCTGGTGTGCTTCCTCCTCCTGCTGCTCCTCTTCCTCCTCCTCCAACTAAGAAGAGTATTTTCTTGGCCAACTAGTCCCTCAGTCCCAGACACAAAGATACACCTAATATACAGACCTTTCCAGCCTAACTTCTGCACTCCTTACCCCCAGGTTAGTCAGAAGACAACTAAATCCAACAAGAAAAAGGGACACAGAGCAGAACCTGTGCTTAACCTAGCAACTGTGGAAATCATTTGTTTAAAATTTAGTAGGGCATAGTGGCACATGCCTGTAATTCCACTACTTGGGAGACTGAAACAGGATGATCACAAGTTTGAGGCTAGCCTCAGAAATATAACAAGATACTCAGCAACTTGGCAAGACCCTGTTTCAAAAAAAAAATTGTAAAAGCTGGAGCTAACAGGTAGAAGGTCCCTGGGTTCAATCACCACTGTAAAAAAATAAATAAATAAACAGATGTGGTGCATGCCTATAATCCTAGTACTTGGTAGGCTGATACAAGAGGATCCCAGGTCCTAGGTCAGCTTCAGCAACCTAGCAAGACCCTGAAACCCTGTTTCAAACTTTAATTTGTGTGTGTGTGTGTATGTGTGTGTGTGTATTTGTGTATATGTGTGTGTATGTATATATGTATGTGTGTGTGGTACTGAGGATGGAATCCAGAGGCATTCTACCTCTGGGCTACACCCTAGTCCTGTTTTATTTTTTGTTTGGAATCAGGATATTGTTAGGTTGATGAGAATCTCACTACTTGCTGAGGCTGTCCTCAAACCTGTGATCCTCCTGTGTTAGCCTCCCAAGTACTAGGATTTCAGAAGTGTGCCACCACATTCAGCCAAATTTTAAAAAGGGCCAAGGGTATAGTTCAGAGAGAATGCTCTTGGCTTCAATCTCCAGTACCACCAAAAAACAAAAACAAAAAAATAAGCCATTGGCCATAGGAATCACATCATCATATCTTTTCTTCCATAGGAAAGATGCTTACATATTTAAACTGCTTTCTTTGCCCATGTAAACGAGACCTCAACTGCTGTTTGTAGTGTCAGATTAACATTTGGGCATGATTTCTCTAGTTCATTCTCCTAGGATGGTGCCTTTTGGATTTATTACAGTTTAAACATAGCTACTTTAATCTTAAGTCCTCAAGAGAATACTCGAGAAACTGTCTCAAGATGATTGGACAGGAGTGTCGATTTTAGAAGTTAGAGAATTCCAGACACCTACATAAATAATTTGTCATTAGGTAAGTCAGACTGGCTCAGGTCCTGATGTGAGGCATGCAAGTGATCACATTGGCCTGCTAACACCATGCATTCTGTTGAACAAAGCCAACTTGTCCCCTTTCCACTTTTATTAGTCAGGTGAGCACTGTGTTGTATTAGTTCCAGATACAGGTTGACAAAAAGCATTGCTACGTACAGTGTAGACCTGAGTGTATTCTCAATTTCATGGTATAAATATTAATGTACATATGATACAGTTCAGATTTTAAAGCTGATTTTTTTTTTTTTTTTTTTTTTTTTTTTTTTTTTTTGCTGTACTGGGGATTGAACTCAGGGGTATTCTACCTCCAAGCTATACCCTCAGCCCTACTTTTTATTCTTTATTTTGAAACAGAGTCTCACTAAGTTTCGGAGTGCCTCACTAGGTAGCTGAGGCTGGCCGCGAACCCGGAGCCTCCAGTCTCAGCCTCCCAAATGCTGGGATTACAAGCGTGGGCCACCACGCCCAGCTCTAAAGCTGATATTTTTATATCCCTTAATTGTAAGAACTTTGTTACATTGTAATGGTGCTAGATTTGTTAAGGAACCAGACATAATATTTATAAATTAGATTGCTTATTTTAGTTAGGGTTTATAGGTTTAGATGCCTAGTGATGGGAATTTTTATTTTTTCTATTTTTCAATATTAAAAGGCTCTGCATATATAGTGGAGCTATGTAAATACTCTTTAATATGGCTGTATTTACCTTAAAATGTTATTAATGGGTGGAACAATGTAAACTGTATAAATATAAAAACAACGGAACTCACATATATCCCTGAAATATATGGCAAACACAAGAAGTTGTTTATTTCATACCACTGAGTATTTCAAGGTAATATGAGGTTCTAGTTCAAGGGAAACTTGTGCTGGATTTGATCTAATGAACTGTTATCTTGATATATGCCATTCTTACATGTATCTCTCAGTACTAAGTAAAGGTTCTAGTGTCGTTCAGAATTTTAGGGACATATATATGTTAATAAAAAAATTTTAAAAAGAGGTTAGAACAGGCTATGTTAGGAATGTGGGCTATACGTGCAAAACGAAGAAGTGGTGCTATTTGTGTTCTGACAATGATTGATATGTCATAAATGTATACGTAACCCTGTTGTACTCAAGAAATGTATAAAAAATCCATGCTGAAAAATAAAAAAGTAATAAAAACTAAAATAATAATAATAATAATAATAATAATAATAATAATAATAATAGTACTAAAAAAAAAGAGAGAGAGAGAGAGGTTAGAACACAAACTTGAGCTCTTAGATGAACAGGACCAACTAGGTGGAGAAAGGAAATCACAGTCTCTCTCTACCCTCCCTCCTCTCGGATTTTCCTCTTCCTAACAGAAGAGAAGCTGGGTGTGGTGGCACATGCCTGTAATCCAGGCTTGAGATGCTGAAATAGGAAGATCCCAGATTTGAGGCCAGCTTCAGCAACTTAGCAAGACCTTGTTTCAAAATAAAAAATAAAAAGGGCTGGAGTTGTAGCTCAGAGGTAGAACACCCCTGGGCTCAACCCCCAGAACCAAAAAACAAAAACAGAGGAGAGAACCAACAGGCAAGAGCAAGGAATCCAAGCAATTCTCTTTGGCCGGACATGGGAATGAAGTGGGAGTGAGGAACCCAAGCCCGGGGTTTCTCAGTTGAAAAGTCTCATTGAAGTCTATGTTAAAGACTGAAAGCTTGTGGGAAATAAATAGTATATTTATCTGAAAACAATTTAATAATATGTAGTAAGAGCCTTAATTAAGCTTTTAGATTCTGTTCTAACCACACCTATACACAATATATTAAGAAAGCCGGGCATGGTGGCACACGCTTGTAATCCTAGCATTTGGGAGGCTGAGACCAGAGGATCTGGGTTCTCGGCCAGACTCAGCTACCTAGTGAGGCACTCCGCAACTTGTGAGACCTGGTTTCAAAATAAAGAATAAAAAATAGGGCTGGGGGTATAGCTCGAAGGTAGAATGCCCCTGAGTTCAATCCCCAGTACTGCCAAAAAAAAAAAAAAAGAAGAAGAAAAAATATTAAGAAAAAAGGTAAGCTGGGCGTAGTGGCACACGCTTGTAATCCCAGCATTCGGGAGGCTGAGACTGGAGGATCCAGGTTCGAGGCCAGCCTCAGCTACCGAGTGAGGCCCTCTGCAACTTAGTGAGACCCTGTTTCAAAATAAAGAATAAAAAATAGTGCTGGGGGTATAGCTCGGAGGCAGAATGCCCCTAAATTCAATCCCCAGTACCAAAAAAAGAAAAGAAAAAAGGTAGCTGGGTGTGGTGGCACACGACTATAATTCCAGTACTTGGGAGGTTGAGACAGGAGGATCACAGATTCCAGGCCAGCCTCAAGCAACTTAATGAGAATCTGTTCAAAAAAAAGAAGGGAAGGCGGGGCGGGGGGGGGGGGGCTGGAGGTCTTGCTCGGAGGTAGAATGTCCCTGAGTTCAATCCCCAGTACCAAAAAGAAAAAAAAAAAAAAGAAAAAGAAAAAAGGTGAGCCCTGTGGCATACTTTTGTAATTCCAGCTACCAGGGTGGATGAAACAAGAGAATTCCAACTTTGAGGCCAGCCTGGGCAACATAGCAAGATCTTATCTTAAAATTAAAAAGAAAAAAGTTTTAAAGGTCATGGGGATGTAACTAGGTGGTAGAGTACTTGCCTAGCATGTGTGAGGTCCTGGGTTCAATGCTCAGCCCTTCAGAAGGGAGGAAGGGAGAGAAGGAAAGAGAGAAGAATGGAGGGGAAAGGGGAGGAAGGGAGTAATGACACAAAAAGTACTTGGGGGGCTGAGACAGGAAGATTGCAGGTTCGCGGCCAGCCTCAGCTACTTAGTGAGGCCCTCTGCAACTTAGTGAGACCCTTTTTCAAAATAAAGAATAAAAAATAGGGCTGGGGGTATAGCTCAGAGGTAGAATGACCCTGGGTTCAATCCCTAGTTCTGAAATAAATAAATAAATAAATAAATAATAAAATGTTAAAATAGTTTCTCATTCATCTAATATTCACAACATAGCCTAAATTGCTAGCCACTTACACACATCCCTCAGACAGGAGACCTCACTCTTGCACCAGCTGTCAGTCCTCTCTCCTCAGCACAGACGCAACACAATGGTTTGTTGGCAAAGGTGGCAATCCAGATGTTCTTTGCAGTATTTTAACATGATGATTAGAGGCAGGCCACCATGGACAAAAATTAGACACCTCTTCTGGGGCTTTCCAGGAAATCTGTTATTAGGTGGGGTCCTAGCTTTCTTCTCTCGTAGGTTTTCCCCTGCTGTGTTAGAGATTAAATCTTGATCCAGGGAACCCTAGATTAAATGGTGTACGCAGATTTAAACAGAAGGCAGTTCTGCTTAAATCCCACCTCTGGCCTGCTTACCAACAAACAGCACACTACTTGTCCCTACAAAGTGGGTTTCTGGTGGGTAGAGCTGGGACCAATTCACCTCTATATAGGAGGACAATATCATTGTTTCATTGTTCTCAACAATGATTCTATCAGTGGCTGCCCGTGTTTTGTACCAGAGTGGGGTCAGGCACTGGTCTCTCCACACCCAAGGTCAGCAAGCTGCCACCTACAGGCAAAATCTGGTCCACCACCTGTTTTGTCACTAAAGGTTTATTGGAACACACACACACACACACACACACACACACACACACACACACACACATAGTATTTTTATGACTATAGGATCAGTGATAATATATTATTAAGAAAAAAGGTAGCCGGGGATTACACTTGTAATCCCAGCATTTGGGAGGCTGAGACTGGAGGATCCAGGTTTGAGGCCAGCCTCAGCTACCTAGGAGGTACTCCACAACTTAGTGAGACCCTGTTTCAAAATAAAGAATAAAAAATAGGGCTGGAGGTGTAGCTTGGAGGTAGAATGCCCCTGAGTTTAATCCCCAGTACCGAAAGAAAAAAAAAAAGGTGAGTTGGGTATGGTGACACATGCTTGTAATCCCAGTACTTGGGAGGCTGAGACAGGAGGATGGAAGATTCAAGGTCAGCCTCAACTACTTAGTGAGACTCTTCACAACTTAATGAGACCCTGCTCCAAAATAAACAATAAAAATAGGGCTGGGGTTGTAGCTCAGAGGTAGAATGCCCCTGGGTTCAATACCCAGTTCTGAAAAAAGAAAGAAAGAAAGAAAAGGTGGAAGCTGGGCATGGTATCTCATGCCAGTAATCTCAGCATTTGGGAGGCTGAGACAGGAGGATTGCAGGTTTGAGGCCAGACTCGGCAACTTAGCAAGGCTCTTAGCAACTTAGTGAGACCTGTTTCAAAATAAAAATAAATAAATAAAAAATAGGGCTGGAGGGTGTAGCTCAGAGGTAGAATGCCCCTGGGTTCAATATCCAGTTTCATACACAAAAAGAGGTGGAATAAACCGGGCGTGGTGGTGCATGCTTGTAATTTCAGTACTTGGGAGGCTGAGAGAGGAGGATTGCAGGTTCATGGCCAGTCTCAGCTACTTAGTGAGGCCGTGTTTCAAAATAAAGAATTAAAAAATAGGGCTGGGGTATAGCTTAGAGGTAGAATGTCCCTGGGTTGAATCCCCAGTACGACACACACACACACACACACACACACACACACACACACACGTGGAATAATCCTGTTATAATAATGCTGCCCATTCTACAGATGAAGAAACAAAATGATTGCCTCTGGACAGTGGAATTATGGATGGCTTATTAAATTCTTAATACTGTTTCTGATACTTTTCTATAATTCCATCCCTTGCCCCTGTCCCAGGAAATGGGAGGAAAGGTTATTGGTGGTGGTGGTGGTGGTACATTGTAATCATACATCTTTGTTAGGTACAAGCTGGTAGAGGCATACATGCACACATCTCTTATTTAGCCCTTTCCCAATTCCTGCCCCACTCCCTCGCCCTCCCTCCTTCTCATTTTTAGTTTAGTGATTTGCTTTGATATGTTTGTGAAAGAACATCATGTGCATTAGGGTGTTTCCCTCCCTCCCATCCCCTTCAGTTAAGTCACCTTTGCTCATCTAAGGTTTCTCCTTCTTCATCTAGAATCCCTCTTATGATCCACTTTCTCCCTAGTTTCCACATATTAGGGAGAACATATGATTTTTTTACTTTTTGTGACTAACTAATCTCACTTAACATAGTGTTTTCCAGTTCCACCCATTTCCCTGCAAATGACATGACTTTGTTCTTCTTTATGGCTGAGTAAAATTCCCTATCTTTTTTTTCAGTGTATGTTTTTGGCCCCTTTGTCGAAAGTCAATTGGCTGTGTGTGGATTTGTTTTCTGAATCTTCTCTTCTGCTCCATTGGTCTATGTGTCTGTTTTTGTGCCAGTACCATGCTGTTTTTATTACTGTGGCTTTGTAGTATAGTTTGAAGTCAGGTATTGTAATGCCTCCTGCATGGTTCTTGTTGCTAAGAACTACTTTGGCTATTCTAGGCTTTTTGTTGTTCCCGATACTTTCCTATAATCCCATCCCTTGGCCCTGTCCTAGGAAATGGGAAGAAAAGTTTTTTTTTTTTTTTTTTTTTTTTTTTTTTTTTTTTTTTTTTTTTTTTTTTTTTTTTTTTGCTTTTTATTTTTTTTT
>PVLC010025900.1:0-23141 GCA_004027655.1 Graphiurus murinus | reverse complement strand
AATGATACCATTAGGGATCCTGCTACAGGAATATGCATAATTTGATGCCTAATGTATGTTCCTTTCATTTGAGGTTGATAAGGATTTTGATGGACTAACTAAAAAATTTCTAAATGAAAATAGAAAATAGAAATTCCCAAATAAGCAAGAGGGATTTGTAGCTGAAAGCATTGTAGAGTCCAAAATTCTGAGAAAAGAAATAATTTTATATTTGCTTAAGATAGACACTATTTATCTATGTTGGCCAACATACTTTGAAACAACTATTTGGTTTTAATGGATATATATCTTGCCACTCTGCCATCAGTAATTTGAACAGCTTGAAATACTGTATGTCATCTTACATTGCTTTCTCTTTGTAGCGAACACAATCACTGGATTGTTTTTCATTGATTTAAAAACATTGACTTGCTGAAGTATGAGTCTGTGTGCAGTCATAATTCTTGTCTTTTCTTCCTCGGCAAAGCCTGTGATAATTCTTTGAGTTTTAAGCAGGTGTCATGCATCAGATCCAAGTGCTTAATAAATGCACCAGAAGTATATTTTTCCTTAAGGCCTTGTGTTTATTCCATTTCCATTTATCTTGTGAAATCTCTTCAAATGCTTTTCTAAAATCCTGGGAAAGAGCAGGTTAGCATTTCTACTTGGCAAGCAAAGCTCTGAGTTTAAGGCTCCCCTGTCTATTTTGACCTTAACCAACATTACTGATTCCCAGCCTGTGTGCCAAAGGGCCCTTGAGGAGTGGCAGAGTTATTGGATTGGGCCCATCAACCCATATGTGCACCAAACATTTTGTTTTTGTAATATGAATAAGTATGTCTAACATTAAAATGTACTGTGTCTTTTTCTAAATGTATGTAAATGTTTCAATGATCAATAAAACACACACACACACACACATATATATATATATATATATATAAAGTGATTCTGAACTCATGGCTGCCTTTTGTCATTTTAAATGTTCTCAATTAATGGATAGTCTATTCTTGCATTATAACTGGCAATGCTGAATCATTAAATTTTAAGAAAAGATCATGTTACTAACCATAAGTATGACACTGACACTGAATTGAAATAATTTTATCTTACCAATATTGTGAGCTGGTTACTAGCAATTTCATATTGATTTTGATTAATAGTATACTAAAAACAGCCATACTAACTCTTACATTGAGTGCAGGCAACCATTTAGTATTTTAATCTCTCTGTGAAGTAATTATTATTGTTATTCCTGTTTCACTAAGAGGAAACCAAGACTCATAGAATTCAAAGATACTGCCTTGGTATGCACAGTTAACTAGTATGTAATGTGGGCTTTCAATGTTCACTTAGCCATGTGACTCCAAATTCCTTGCTCTGCTGACTCTATCACCTTGCAGAGAAGCATAGCGTGCAAGGCACACATACCGATGTTGTGCTTAATTCTAGAAGTCATTGATCCATGCAAGAGATGTGACTAGAGCTTCCCTAAGTTATGTTGAGTCAAATGAATTATGATTTATCAAGACTTTTATTCTAGAAAGATGTGTTAGGGAAATCCATGAAAACATGAATACTATATACACTGGACAATTACAGCAACTCCTCTTTCCCACTAAAACAGCATCTATAGGTCAAACATGTCCAAATGTGACCTACTGCTTCAAATATCAAAAGATACCAAGATAAAAGGGACAACCAAATATTAATATGGAAATTAAAAGAATAGGAAAGAAAAGATGGAAAAAGCCTCAAGTGGTTCAAGAACATTAAGCACTAAAAGATCTGGACATTAGCAAAGTTCTGGAGGTTTCCAACTCTTTTGCTTTTTATTCCCAATTTTTTCCAGAAAACCAGGTGCTAGCCTCAGTTATCCTCTCTCTTCTGTATCCTTCTTCTCATTATTCTCCCTTCCACTGTGGAAAATCCTACTGTTTGTTTACAATCCAGAGTTTTAAAGAGGCTGAACTAAAATTGGCTGCTTCTGGGACATCCCTGCCAATGGATGGGATCCAAATTGGCTCTGCCATGAAGAGGCAGTTATGCCCACATAAGGATATTTTGGCTTCGTGCTTCTGTCATCTCGTTGCCAGGCAGACAATCAACTAGGAGTGGGAAAATACAGCCAGGGCAAATGTTTATAGCTGGAGTGGTCAGCTGGTTGAAATACTAGCCTGAGGGAAAGGCTCCTGGATGTCATATTTATCTCCTTAAGGGAAGTGCTTACTAATGCTGGACCAATCATTTATTCTCTTACTCCACAATTTGATGGGCAAGGACCATCGTACGTATCCCTCATTTCTGTCCAGGGACACTTTTTAAAGTATACAGTTTATCTCTTCCAGTCTTGAGTACAATGGAGATAACTTTTCTTTCTGATATAAGAACAGCAAAGTAACTCTTTGTAGCTTCTCTAATGTTGTAGTCAAGTTTAATAGAAAGTCCAATTTTCCTAGTTCTAACAGAAAGCTTTCCATTCAGGTGTTTCTCCTGGGCTCACACATTACCTGAAGATGGGAGGACAGGGTGTGTGTACAAAAATCACATGTACAAAGCATATGTGTAAAACATAGACATATATTCAGTATTTATGTAAAGATGTCTTTATCGAGACATCTCAGCCTAGCTCCTAGTTAAGCCACAACTTCTATAGCAGGGAAGCAAATCAGATTTGACTACATTGGCTGTTTAAGTGAAGGAGCCACGCAGATGGGAAAGAAGCACAGACAAGTCGCTTTTGGCTCTGCTTTCCTTTATAACAACATCCGATATTTTTAGTTCCTTTTTCTTTATGCGTTGTGCATGTTTCTGCCTCATATAGAAAGTCATTGCACATTGTCTGCATCAGTTTTGCCACCCTCTATTCAACAGCCTGTTTTAGCATTTCATTTACCTTCTAGATTTCTGTGATCTATAAGTATCACAGGGAAAGTCCATTGTTCAGATGTGGGTGTTGGACAAGTAGAAAACACTTTAATGTCATGGAAACTGCTCTAGTTAGTAGAAAATAGGAATCTATGATTTGGACCTCATGATGGAAGATTATTTCTGGTTACCACAAGGTGAATTTCCAAACCGCTGAACATACACACAAACTTCAGTTCTGAAAATTAAAATAAATATTTCTATGACAGTTCCTGTATTAATGCAATGAACTAAGTGGCTCTTTAAAATTAGTTAATCATATAATATCCATATACACCTTACACAAGGTGATAACGGTTGTCTACATGAACCTTTAACAAGTTGACTATTTTATTCTCACAATTTTGAATTTCAAGTGGATGGCAGTAGTTGTTATTTTCATGTCCAGCTTCTTAGTTATACTAGTTACAGAGTCAGGTCAGAAAGAGGTAAATATTATACAGGTTCCACCAAGTATTCCAGAAGGTTCTTCTATATCCTCTAAAATTGATTGATGAGCAAAGATGGGTTCAGTGGTGCCCACCTGTAATCCAGGTGGAAATTGAGATTGCGATCACAAGTATTTATGTGAACACATTTTGTGGCAGCATTATGCATAATAATCAATGTTTCTGGCAGCATTATGCATAATAATCCAAGCGGGAAACAACCCAAATATCCATCAACTGATAAATGAAGAAAATGTGGTGTATTTATATAATGAAATACAATTCAACAATTAAAATGTATAAACTACTAGCCTAACTGGGCATGGTAGCACATGCCTATAATCCCAGTGTAATCACAGGATGGCAGTTTTTCAGTCAACCTCAGCACTTTAGCAAGACTTAACAGCCTAAGAAGAAGATCCTCTTTCAAAAACAAAATAACAACAACAATAACAAAATTTAAAAAAAAGAAAGAGAGAGAGAGAGAAAGAAAAAGAAAAAGGGCTGGGGTTGTAGCTTTGTAGCTTAGAGGTAGAATACTTCTGCGTACAATCTCCAGTGCCTCCCCAAATTACTTAAAACAACTTAAAAAAAAAAAAACATACTAACAGAAAGAAGTCAGACTAAGACTACACATGGTATGATAAAATTTCTAGAAAAATCACATCCCCAAAGAAAAAAATGCAATTCAGTGTTTGCCTAGGGATGGAGATCTGAGTGGAGGTTAACTGCAAGGAACATTAGACAACTTTTAGGGGTGATGAAAATATTTCTGATATTTTCATAGGCTCAGATGATAGGACAATAACATACATAAACATGCACAAACATATGCACACATATATAAAAAGTATGAGTTTGGTCTAATAATAGGTGAATTTTGTAGTCTGTAAACCAACCTTAGTAAAACTATGATACTAAATGTTTGGCTATTTCTACGTCCATCTCATTCTAATTTTGCATGCTGTGTTATTTCAGGAAAATTGGGGTGTGGGTGTGTGACAGCCCCCTCCTCCTCATATGTTCTACCTCTGATGACGTTTTTGTATTTCTTGAGTATGCCTGATGCTTCCACACATACTGTGTCCTCTCCCTGGGATATTTCCCCCATCACATTTCTCATGGCTGGTTCCTCTTCTTTCAGGTTACTGTAAACTTACCTCTTCAGAGAAGGCTTCCCTGGCTTTATAAAGAAATTCTCAGTCTCTATAATATTTCTGGACACATATATTTCCTTCATAGCATTTAACCTAATTTTGAGCTTGTCTATTTGTGTTTGTGTGAGAGCAAGTTTATAGACATATTAGTTTCTGTAATAAAATATAGGGCTCATAAGTAGAATATATACATATATAAATACAAATATTCCAGTAGGTATTTAATATTTTGTGATGCTACAATGTGTATATTTAATATTTTGTGATTAATGAGTAAAAATAGTTCTTGTATTAAGCCATTGGCAGTTAGAAATTTCCTGATATTTTAGGTGGGTCATCATTCCAGTTTACTTCAAGGATTCCTAGAGTCATGAATGGATTTTTCTCATCCATGAAATATTGATATTCCTGAGGATATCCTGGAAATGAGCTGACATCCTGAGGGTCTGTGAGCACTAATGGAGGATTCCTAGTGTCTGTGATGGTCATTCTAAATTTCCCTGGTCTGTCTCCTAACATGTCAATGATCCTGGAGTCATAGAACCTCCAAATTTATCTAGCGACATGGAATTACCAGTTGCTAAATATTGTTTTTTGACACTTCATTAAGCACTTTTAAAAACCTACTATTACAATTGAATCAGACCTCCCAATGTGCAAACCATAATACAGAACTAATGTACAGTAAACTATGGCCTAAATAATGAGGCTTCCCCAAAAACCTAATCTTCCTCGCAGGAAGTAGTTTACACTCTGGAAAAATCTTACTCATTACATAATCTGACAAAATAATATAATATAGTTTTAATAGCTACAGTTAATACATTAAACATATGGTTTCTTCAATAAATACTAATTTTTACATTTCTCACTACTAATTATGGTATTAAATCGTTCACTCCTTAATTTGTTCTGTCATAAGTTTTTATTTATTCCAGATGGAATGGCGATAGAGTTGAGACTTTTGCACTCCTCACATTAGCTTAACATCATTGATATAAATCACTGCTATGTGTTGTAATGCTTTATTATTGTATTATTTTTGGTGATTTAATTTTCCTGTAAAGATTGCCTCAATTTAGCCATTCCAGATGTGAAATGGTTTCAGTAGATATTTTTAAACCTTATCAAGACTGTTTTATGTAATTTCAACACCATTTTTTTAACTGTGGGTTATAATTGTAAACGCTTCCTGACAGGACACAGGATGATTTCACTAATTTGCGACAGGATAGTTTCACCATCCACTGCTGGGTAGACAAACTGGGTGGTTGTACTGGGACCAGTCAAAAGACACTTAGAAAATATTTCGAAGGAGGAATTGCTTTATTATTTTTAAGTGTGTAAATATGTATTAAGTGTCTGTGTTTCTGTGTAAACCAAAGCGGAATTTGTGTTTGTTTATGTGTATGTGTGTGGAAGTAGAAATCGAGTAACCATTCACTTTCAGGGGCTTTGTAAGAGTTGTACATATTTAAGATGCATGACTTAATTATTTGATATATACAAATTGTGAAATAGTCACCACAACCAAGATAGTGAACTTACCCATCACCTCATATATTTACCTATTTTTGTGATGAGAACAGTTAAGATCTATTGAATTAATGAGTTTTGAGTATGCAGTACAGTATTACTACCTGTATTTACAAGGCTGTGCATTACATCTCTAGGATTTATTCAGTATGTTAGGTGAGATTAGCCAGTCACAGAAAGTGAAGGTGCGTACATTTTTTTCTCTCATATTCAGAAGATAAGGGTTGGAATTGGAATTCCAGAGGAACTACAGATAATGAAGGAGAAACTCCAGGGAGTGATCTAGGGGAAGTGGGGGGGTGTAATCAATGAATTAAACACTTCCATCCACCTTATGTATATGTGAGAATATCAATGCCAAACTCAATGTCCTGTATGGAGAAGGAGGGGGAGGAGCCTGGGGAAAACTCACCATGTGTTGTGTGCACATCTTACCATCACTGTGAGCTACATTATGATGTGAGACTATAATGCACCAATGAAAGTATAAAAAAAGATTTATTCATCCTGCATAACTTATACTTTGAACCCCATGACCAATATTTCCTCTATCTCCCTTCTTCCAGTTCCTGGTAACCACTATTCTATTCTCTGCTTTGATGAGTTTATTTTAGCTTCAATATGTAAGTGAGACTTTATGTTGGTTGCCTTTCTGTGTCTGACTTGTTTTATTGAACATAATGTCTTCCAGTTTCACTCAAACTGTTGTAAATGGCAAGAAAGGATGAATAATATCCCTATATATAATTTATTATAGGAATATTTTAATTGTATATTGCAACATACATATTTAGTGATATCTATCACAATTTATATATTGGTGGCAAAATATATTATAATATACATCACAATTCCTATATCCAGTCTTCCCTTGATGAGCATTTAGATTATTTCTACATCTTGACTATTGACTTTTGTAAAATACAAAAATGAGCACAGCGTGTTCACTGTGGCACACCTTCTCCTAAGCCTGCAGAGCTGAACTGTCTCATGATAGCTGTGCGCTGTCCTCAGCAGTGTGCTTGCACCATCTGAGGAGGCTCGGATGCATGTTCCTCAGGGCACATATAAAGATCTGGCATGTGATTGGTGGGGAGGTCTTTTGATGGAATCTGTGAGCCAGTTACTAGCAACTTGGGTCTCTTTTTGAGATCCATGTGGCTGTAGCTCTGGTCCCTGCCTGTTTCCCCTGCTCCTAGTGTGGATCTTCTCAGATTATTCAGTTGTGCTGACACCCTCAGTGATTTGAGTAGGGATGGGCAAAAGTGGTCTTCTTGAGCCATTCCTGCAAGACTGGGGAAGCTGTTTCATGTACTCTACTTGTACTTTCCCCCCATGGGAGGAATCACAGGTCAAAGGGTTCTGTTGGCACTGAGATCACTATAATCACTATACCCACCACCTCAAATGCATTGTTAGCCATATAATTAAACTTCCTTCTCCTTAATGTGAATCAGCTGACTGTACTTCTCTGTCTATCCAATTCCTCCAAGTTTCACTAGATCTGAGTTCCTCATCCTAATGATTAGCTTTTGTCTGCTGTATCAGTAAATTTTCCTTAGCTCTTTAACCCACCTTGAGGGGTAGGTGACACAGGTAAAATAAAACTGTTCTTCTTACCCACCCTCTTGAATGTATCTATTCTCAGATGTTTTATTCGAATGCAGTGGGGTGCCCTACTCTGAATGTGAGAGCCTTCTCTATTGCAGCATCTTCACAACTTTTGAACCCATCATTACATATGTTAATATTTTATTTGAAACAGATATTCCTAAGGATGATGCATAATGCTATGGTTTGGAAGATCAATGGCAATGGAGAGGGCTTTGCTACAAAGTGTGTGTGGAAGAATTGAGAAGCTAGTTTATGGTCCAGGAATATGACTGTCAAGACTGAGGAAGCCAGGCAGCTCATATGTGCTCTGAACTCTATCTGGTGGGGGTTCTTTATTTACCCCCACCTTTTATATAACTCACTTCAAAGTAAAGTAGTGCTTTCCTCGTTTCTTAGTCCTTTTTAAACATTTTTTATACCTTCATCGGTGCATTATTGTCTCACATCATAACGTAGATCATAGTAATGGTGACACACACGCACACAGCACTTGGGCTTTCCTCCGGCTTACTCCCCACTCCCTTCTTCCCCATATAGGATATTGAGATTGGTATTGGTATTCTCACATATGCATAAAATGTCAATGGAAGTGATCTCTTTTCAATCCTTCTCTATCTTTGCAGATTCTGTCTCAAGACTGCCATACTTTCTCCCGTGTAGCAATCATCTCTGTAGAAGAAACGGTCCCTCATTTCTTAAGTACTTTAACTTCAGTCATTCTTATCAACACTCATCTCTGTCATTCTTCTTAGTGATTTCAATATCCAGATAGATGATAAACATCATTTTGCAAACACCTTAATTTCCTTGTCCTTCTATCACTAACATAGGAGTCAGGATTTAAACTCAATCAGACTAATTCCAGTGTTTGAGCTCTAAATTACTACAGTATACATATATTATCTCATTTGAGTCTTACAACACACCTGTAAAAATAAATTTTAAAAAATAGAAGCCTGGAGACATTAAATGGTAGAGTAATATTTAAACTCTGCCTATTTTGTGTGTGAACCTAATCAGCTGAACTTGTGTGGGGGGAAAATTCCATGCTGGTTCATTTTTCTTGAAACCCATGACCATTTCAACTTGACCTTTAGTGTTGTCAGGCAGAACATTTATTTAGATTGTTTAATTTTTCCCTTGTTCAAGATTCAATTCCTTCTTCATTCTCAATTTCTACTGGTAATCTTGATTTATTTTGCTCTGAGATCACAGGAGCAATTTGCAAAGATTGTTCCTGTGTCCTGTCACTATATCTACCACCCCATCTGCATGGATAGTCATATACTTCACCTTCCTTCTCCTTAATGTGGAACAACTGACTGTGCTTCTCTGCATATCTAACTCATCTAGCAATCACTAGATCGAGTTCTTTATCCAAGGGATTAGTCGTTGTCTTTGCTACATCACCAAGTTTTCCTTCTCCCTGAATCATCTCAGGCTCTTTACAATATAACCCTGCAGAAAGAGTTGTCAATAATCACTGCACTAGGTCTTCTCTTCATCTTTCTCTTGTTCTCATAAAAATATATTTTTAGCTCCACCATTCCATCAAAAGTAAGTCCTTCTTCTTAAAGTAATTCTTTCACATAACTTCAAACTCTGTATTCTCTCTTAGTTCTACTACTACATCTCTTATACTCATAAATATGACAATGACTGAAATTTCCTACATCATACCTTTTGTTTTAATCTATACTTTTTTTCTTTAACTATCTGATTTAGTCTCAAGGCTTGAAAAACTCCATCCTTCTAACTATTCCATCCAAAACATTTGCAACTATCTTTGATTTCTTTCTTTCTTACATACATGGACACCAATTGAGTAGTGCTCCTGCTGGCTCCTTTTGGCTCTATTTTCAAGATATAATAAAACTCTAGAATGTTGTCACTTCTAACATCCTTCACTTGTATCCCTCTAGTCAAAAACAATATAATTTTTTGCCTGTATTATTGCTATAAACTGATCTTGCTCCCCTTGTTTTTTTTTTCCTTTATCCCCCTACAAAGGATTCTCAACACAGAAGTCACATACATCCTCTGTACAAAATCTTCCAGTGTATTTTCATGAGATTCAGAGTAAAAGCCAAAGCCTTATTGTCTTAGGTAATTTGGTGTAGTAGAAGGGATAGGCTAAGACTGAGAATTTTTAAATAAAATCTTAATATTTTACAATTTTAGAGGCAGGGAAGTCAAGATCAAGGAGCCAGAAGATTCAGTGTTCTAGTGAGGGTTGCTCTGCTCTCTACTTCCAAAATGGCACCTTGTTGTTGTGTCTTCCCATGGCTGCTGAAGAACAAAAGGAACAAAAGGGTCTGTTTATTTTTCTGCAGCCCTGTATTATTATTATTATTATTATTATTATTATTATTATTATTATTATTAGCATTATTATTCTTATTTGGTACTAGAGATTGGACCCAGAGTATTCCACTTTCAAGTTAGACTCTAGGTCTTTTTTTATATATATATTTTATTTTGAAAAAGGGTCTTTCCAAGTTACTGGGCAATGGCCTTGAAACCGTGATTCTCCTGTCTCAGCTTTCCAAGTACTGGGATCACAGGTGTGCAACATTGCATGTGGCTCCTGCAGCCCTTTTATGTCCTTAATCCCATTCATGAGGTTTCCACCTTCAGGACCTAATCACCTTCTAAGGTTCACTTCTTAATATTATCAAGTGGGGTTTAAAATCCAGCCTTTAAATTGTAAAGAGACACATGTAAACCATAGCAGCTTTGAGGGTCTGGATTAACTGGTTCATGCTTGCTTATTCACTGAATTCACTTTCTTAGGTCTTATCTCCTACTCACCCTGGTCAACACCGGTCTCCTTGTTGTAAGCACATCTAATGTTCTTCTGCCTCATAGCTTTTATCCAGACTTTTACTTTGACCAACATGTGGAGTTTTTTCCCTCCCAAATACTACATGGCTTATTCCCACACAATCTTTGTTTTCTGAGAAAATATCATCTTATCAGTGAGACCTTGCTTGTCCAAACTTTATATAAAAAACGTCCACATAGTTTAAATATCTGTAATACTTATTAACATAATAAATGTTTATTTCGTGTGTGTGTGTGTGTGTGTGTGTGTGTGTGTGTGTGTGTTACTAGAGATTAAACCCAGGGATACTCTACCTTCAAGCTATGCCCCTGGCCCTATTTTATTTTTTATTTTAAATCAGGGTCTTGCTAAGTTTCTGAGACTGTCCTTGAGCCTCAGATCCTGCAGTCTCAGCCCTCCAAGTACTGGTATTACAGCCACATACCACAGCACCTGGCTTAAATTTACTTTTGGACTGTGTTGGGGTGTGTGTGTGTGTGTGTGTGTGTGTGTGTGTGTGTGTGTGTATGTTACTAGGGACTGGATCCAAGGGTGTTCTGCCTCTGATCTACACCCCAGTCCTCTTTTTAATTTTATTTTTTTGTTTTGAAACAGGGTCTCATTAGGTTATGAGATTCTCTCTACTTGCTGAGGCTATCTTCAAACATGAGATTGTCCTATCTCAGTCTACCAAGTACTGGGATTGCAAGTGTGTGCCACCAGGTGTAGCAAATTTACTTATTTTAAAAAGACCTTTGCAATAAGTACATATAAAATTCATGTAGATAGAACATTTTAAGCTATTAATATTTCTCTAGCACTTAAAGCTATATCTAAGAAAAAAAAAGCACACAGTAAATATCTGTCCTATGCATGAATGAAGAAAGCAGCCTAGAAAATCTATGTATCCACAACCTTATTCAAGAATAAACTAATGAAGTTACCCATAGCTAACTTTTAGCAAGATTAGAAGAAATATTAGAAATGGTGATTATGCAAAGCTAATAGTGTATTATTTGAGCAATTCCAGCTAAATGTCTTGAAAACTATAGGAATGACAGGTAAATAGAGACTGTTAACAGATCCTGCCCATAGGAAGCTTACAGGTAAGCTTACAGTCTTCTTCTCCCCCCAATGAGAAGCTGGAGGGAGAAGATGACTGTATAAAAGTAACTATACTATGACCCAGGGCATGTTCATATAATGAGAGAAGTCAAATCAAATGCTATGATTTAGCTGGATATGATGGTGCAATCCTGTAATCCCAGTAATTAGGAGGCTGAGACAGGAGGATCATAGGTTCAAGAGGACAGCCTCAGCAATGTATTGAGGCCTTCAGTAGCTTAGTGAAACTCTGTTTCAAAATAAAAAATACAACAGGACTGGGGTATAGCTCAGAGGTATATCCCAGGTAATTTAATCCTTCAGAAAACTGGATAGTATATTATAAAAAATATGACTAGGTGACTTTTCTTTAAGAACAAGGATTGAGGAAAGAGCATAACATTAGAGCTTTGAATTGAAGGTTTTTGAAGAAGCTGTATCTGTATTAAAGATCCCATGGATAGGTAGAACTTTCCTGACTAAGAATGTGATTGTGATTGTGATTGTGGCTGTGGAGAGATGGAATTTTGTAGGTGGGAAGCCAAAATCATCATGGGTAATCTTAGACTCTTTAGTAGTCATTTACCTTAACTTTTATATCTGACCTAACATTCTGATGACTGTTATATAAACTTCTGGCAAGTATGTTGCAAAGCTTAGCCCACCTCTGGCATCCATAACCCTGAATCTAAGAATTATATGAGATAACATCTGAAACCAGCAGAAGAGATTTTCCCACCTTGCTGTAGTCCACCTAGTTGATGTTCCCACTAATGTGATTGGCACATATATTGATCTATGCCTTTCTTTTGTTCTGTGGCTATAAGAGTTCATGTGACCTCTTCCAATGTGGAACATCTTTCAGGGTAACTTGAACCCATGTTCCCAGGCCATGGTCATTCATATTTGGCTCAGCATAAACCATTTTATTTCCCTTAAAGCAGAGGTGTTGTTTGACATTGATAGTCATACTTTGAATATCAGTTAAGTAATCTAGAAGACTGACATGAAAATATGAATTAGGCATTTATAAAATTTCATAACTAAATGAGAAAAATCTTGGACATAATCACAACAACTCATCTTGAATATTAAGAGGCTTGAAAAACTGGTATTATGTCCACTATCACTATTTTGCCCTAATTTTTTAATAAGTTTTATGTTCAAACTGTCAAGACACTTTTGAGTTTTATTCTGCCTAGATGTCCCCAGATGCCTGGTCATGCCTGATCTGACTTTGGATCTTGTTGCATACTCTTGGGCTGCTCTCCAGGAATGGGGGTAGGCTGTCAATGAGGACAAAGTTCAGGAAACTGGATATTCTGTCACATTCTTGGGAGTTGTCTTTTTGGGTACAACAAAGGTGACAGTGAGCTCTGAAGACTCCCAAAGTAATAACAAGAATGTTCCACACCTTGAAGGTAACAGGGAGCCTGGAAGCTCGCAGGTACAACCAGAGGGAGGAGCCCTTTTTCTCCCTACACCAAAACCTTGCCCCTAGGAAGCAAGAAGTCTGGGAGTAACTCTGGTATATGTAGGTTTCTCAGATGTCATGGGTTGCACTCCTGAAGTCATGGGGCCTGTGACAAAAGGCCCAGTTGCATCCTCCTGGAAGGGAAGGAGTTGGCTATAATAGTTTCTCTTTCTGTCTTGTTCTACCATGTGGGTTAGCAGCAGGGAATAGCTTGCTTTCCTGGGCACATGCCTTTTTGAGAAACTGCATAACACCTCCCATTACTGGGTCTGCACCAAGCTAACAGTGAAGGCAGCTGAAGTTCTCCCATGGCAAATTGCCCCTGCTACTGCAGACAACTTTGTGAACTTGGAACCACAGCAGCCCAGAATGAGATGAACAATGCCATATAATTGAGGACATCTTAAGCCTAGACAATAATAATGCCCCCATTCCCCTGTTGGGATAAGCTATGGAAAATGGGTGGGACTGGTTAATAGGGGAACATGTAGAGCCTGTAAGCATAGGACCTTTTTGTATAGAACAGGTATCTGGTCTATGACCAATCAAATTGCTTGATGGTTGCCCCAAGAATTATGTTACCCTTGTTTGTTCCAGGGGATGGTACTATAGATATAGAGCTATAGGTGGAAGTCTTAGAAAACATGTTGCAGAAGCTCTAAATATATCCCAAAGGTCTCTTTTTAGTCTTTAAGCCTAATGTAATGCTTTCTGGGTCAAGTTGGACACCACTACCCTGTAGGGAATGGAGTGTGGGGATCTAGATGGAATATAGACTGGTGATGAGAGCACGACCCCACTCAGCTACAGAAGAGCATATTCCATGCAGCACTTCCCATATAATAGTGTGGCATTTTGCACAGAATCCTATGTAAGAAATGGATTTGCAGATAAAGTGGCTGCTTGCTGTTTGTTCTCCTCCAGATGGTGGCTCCACATATTTTTTTCATCCTGGGGATCTCACTGCCTGCAACCACCGCTTGCTTCCTACTGGTTCCCTGACATGGGAGCCCTTCAATCCCAGTACCAAAAAAAAAAGGAAAAGAGTAGAGGTAGACGTAAGAGACTGCCTCCAACTTCTAACTTGCCATTCACCTCTGGTCCCTTTAAGAACCTCAAACCTACCACAAAGAGGAAGATGCATGTTGTTTTGAAAGAATTGTTCTCTCCTTGATAAAACTGTGGAGTCAGCAGTTTGTTCCCTATCTGTAGCTTCTATACTAATCATTCATCTCATACTTTTATTGCTCCTTAGATTAAGCAATGCCTAGTGCTTTTCTTTTTAAAACATAGGTTCTACTTTCTAATTCTTTTTTTTTCTAATCATCAATTTTTATCAAAAAGACATTTAAGAGTACCTATTATGGATGCACAAAAACGAATAGAACATTTTCCTATCCTCAAGGAATTTTGGGGTGTGAGTGAAAGACAAAAATGTAATAAATAATTGCAAGAGCAGTAACTATTATAGTATTGGATGTGTGTACAGAACACTGGGGAGAGAACCAATCAGTTAAGATTGTTTGATGGAGACAAAGAAGATCTCAAAGAAATGGCATTTGTACTGGCTAATGGAGGTGGAGTCCAGTTCTTCAAATTGTTTACCAGTTTTGCATATTTCTTTAGTCATAAGAGTGGATGTGATCAGAGGCAGTATGCCAGCTTTTATATACAAAGGTGATTACATTGGATCTAATTTTTAATTACAGCCCCAGATATCTTCTAACCCCATAACTTCAATGGTCGCACATATGAATGAGTGGCACAAATTGGCAATGTGGCTGGTGCAATAAAATCTGTAACCTTAGATTTCAGATTTACTCAGAGATTGGCACATCTGACAGATGTAAAAATGCTCCTGCTCATGAGGTGCTCTCATTGGTGGAGCCAGGGTTCTGTGCAAATCTTGGCCTGGTAGTCATCCCCATCATAGTACTGATCTTGTGTCCATCCAAAAATGCATATTGGAATCAAAACAAATGGCTGTGTGTGACAAGGATATCCACTCTAAATTACAGAAAATGCCACTATTCCTGAACTATGTATCTTATTATTATTAACAAATTACTTGGAACATACCTCTCATCTGGTCAAGATAAATTACTAAGCTATGATATCATGGTTTTAAATAACTATTATATTCAGTAGATCCACTGATGTGACAGAAGATGTAAAGCTATTTTATGATTTCTGAATTTAGACTAATCTTTAAAGGAGAAGTTCAATGTATTAACAAGAACACAGTATTTGGACTCAAAAGATATGGATCTGTTGCTCCAAGAAGTATCAATTATGTAATATTGAACAATCCACTTTAAAAAACAGTAGGACTCAGCTTAATTATTTGTCCTATGATATTATGTAAACTGCAAAGTACTTAATATTTTGAGGGATTTGGGGGGGGGGTGAGGGGCACTGAGGATTGAACCAGGAGCATTCTACCTCTGATCTACACCCCAGTCCTATTTTATTATATTTAGAAACAAGACAGTCTACCTTTGAGCTACACCCCTAGTCCTTTTTATTATGTTTCAATATAGGGTCTCACTAAGTTGCTAAAGCTGGCCTTGAACCTGTGATTCTCCTTTCTCAGAATTTCAAGTACTGGGTTAGGTGTATACTACTGTGCCTGGCTTAAGCTTTGATTATTATAACAACAATATCAATGTACAATGCTTTTCTTTTTTTCATTTTTCCCTGATCTTTTCTTTCCTAAAAAGAGCTAACTCCACAGTATTTTTATTTGCTTTTTCTTTTTCATCATAAGCTTCTCTGGTGAATTGAGAATTTTACAATTGGGTAGTTAGGATACAGTATATTATCAAGGGACTTCTGAATTGACTGGACGATTTAAATATTAAATTACTCATTATTTCGGTAGAATTTTCTATTTTTCTACTCTTGTGCGTGTGCTAAGAAAGTTGAAACAGACTGATTATGATTTTTAAATAGAAGAAAAAAATGTTGGGGGGGAGCAGGAAAAAAATAAAAAATCTTTAGGCAGTATAAGGAAACTGTTTCCCTAGAGAGAAACAATTGATGGCTTAAGTTTGTGATTAGTTGATTCCATGTTGCTCCTATGGAGAAGGGAACCAACTGTACTCTGGCTCCTTGGAACCACTGGGAAGCTAGCCTCTATGGACTGAAGATCCTGTACACTGTAGCTGCTGGTTCCAGGGACAGCTGTTCCAAGAACAACAACAAAAAAAAGTTTGCAAAATTTGACCTTAACCTATAGACCAGTGGTTGTATGAGACTTGATTGTTCATTCATTGCATGAATATTTATTTAGTTTTTCTGGTACTAGAAGTAGGAGTAGACAAAGCACACAAAGATTCCTGTCCTCTTGGAGTTTATTTTGCAGAAAAGTATAAGCCTTTGTTGTGAATAAAATTCTTTGCTCCCTCATTAAATTTTCATATCTTTTTCCCCTACCTCCAGTGGTTTATTTGGATTGTCACTATAATAACCTTACAAGATTCTTACTTGGCTTCTGTTGATACAGGTAATCAGATTGGAGGCACCTGGGGTAGCTGCTGTCCCATTTGTCACTTACTAGATATATGAACTTAAACCTAGCATGATATTAAAGTCCAAAGACAGATATAGGTTTTTAGAACACTTTTATCCTCTCCCTTCTTCCCAGTTTATGTGATTTATGCTATATCAGACAAAGGGAAAGAACTTCTCTCCTCCCCAAATTAAGTTCGGTGTAAAGCCATACCTTCTGATAATGCTTACTCTTTTTTCTCCATGTTGTGGACAGTGGACATAGCAGGGATACAGGCTTCTGTAGCACCTGGAGTCCATTCAGTCAGAACTCTTTGGACCTGAACTCAGGACATGGCACTCAGAGAAGAATCTGTCATAAAATTGAAACACAAATCCATTCGCTGTTTCTCAGGGCATGCCTGTTCACCAACTTTGGAATTAGGTGTTTTGAATAATATCTATCTCTCCTTGTCCTCCTTTCCTCCCTCTCTCCCTTCTGTCCTTACTCTTTCATTCTCTCCCTCTGTCTCTGTCTCTCTCTCTCCATGGTTGTTCTACCTCTGAGCTACACCTGTAGGCCTATTTTTTTTTTTTTTTTTGAAACATGCTTTCACTAAATTGCTGAGGTTCTTGTTAAGTTGCTGAGGCTGGCCTGGAACCTGTGATCTTCTTGTCTTAGTCTCCCAAGTACTGAGATTACAGGTGTGTAATACCATCTCTCTCTCTCTCTCTCTCTCTCTCTCTCTCTCTCTCTCTCTCTCTCTCTCTAAGTATTGGAAATTGATCCTAGGGTTTCACATGTGCTCGGCAAGTGCTATACCACTGAGCCCAGCCCTTTTGTAAATTTCATTTTAACACAGGGTCTTGCTAAATTGCCAGGCTGTCCTCAAACTCTAGATTCTCCTGCCTAAGCCTCCTGAACAGCTAGTATCACAGGTGTGTGCCCCATACCTAGATATCTCTCCTTTTTTTAAAAAATAGAAACCAAAAATTATAGCTGGATGCATACCAGCACAAAATCAAGGCAATATTTTACATACTAATTTTTTTTCTTTTTCTGGTACTGGTCATTGAATCTGGGAACATTCTACCTCCAAGCTACACCCCCAGCCCTATTTTTTTATTCTTTATTTTGAAACAGGGTCTCACTAAGTTGTGAAAGGCCTCACTAAGTAGCTGAGGCTGGCCCTGAACCTGTGATCCTCCTGTCTCAGCATCCCATGTACTAGAATTACAAGCATGCACCACCATGCTGAGCTTTTACATACTTTTTTGCAGTCAGAGTGGATGGATGGCCAAGGCCTGGCAAAAGGGCAGTGATATGAACAACTTCTAAACAGTGCTGTTAAAGGGACAACATGCTCTGTTTCACATATCTTTGCAGCATTCTTATGCTGGTGTGAAGACCCAGTGGACATGTTGGTAAGCCACCTTCAACTACAAATGAGCTATGTCATATATGCCACCGTGAGTGTTGAAGCAGTGTTTACACACACATACACACACACACACACACACACACACACAAGCATACAGATGTGTGTGTGTGTGTGTGTGTAAACCCTTTTCTCTGAATGAGGAGCATTTTAGGAATGATTAGTAAGAGTGTATTTTGAAAGATTTTTATATTTTTCTTTGGAAGAAACTTTTTAAAATTCTGACAAAAGGAAATCTTGTTAAACATGAAATTCACATAGTTTCATTAATTTTTATTCCATCATCAATAATAACTGTTATAATCCACGATCACTGAAAGTCAAACTAAAATAGTGAAGGCCTGCAAATTGCACAGAAAAAGTAAAAGTTACTGCAGCGAAAATATTCCAGCATTGAATTTCTTAATTTTAGACATTTTTTCTCAGCAAATAATAATACAACCATGCTTGCATTTGGTTGCCAAATTTGTTTATCAAAACGATGTCTGTGAACAAACAGGAAAAATTAAATCCCTCAATATTAACTAAATAATATCTTGATGAAGGTTTTAAAACAGTTTGGCTAGCATTTTTTTTTCTGCTTAGAAGTGATGTCACTGTGAAATGTGAGGATAACACTTCATGTGTTACTATTTGTTGTGAAGTGATTTAATAAATGTTTAAACAAGTCATTACCACGTTGACAGCATTTCTTATCATGGAGTTGCAATTTTGATATTGATTGTCATGCAAGGCTTCCCAACACCTTCCTCTGCCCTCAAAATGAAGGGACACGTAAGCATGACCCTCAGAGTGTGCTAACCAACTGCATTCACTGTGGATGTCCATTCGTGAGTATGTCCGTTCTTGAGTCAGCCACCCCTATGTCAAAGAAGGAAAGACAGTGAGCCTTCTCTTCCTCACTGGTAGCATGCAGGGAAGGGAATCAACATTTTACTACATGCACAAATTCTAGGAGAATGCCAGTCTAGTGTCTTTGTGGGATAATGTTTTTGCTTATATACAGGTAGCCTCAAAAGATGTAGCAGTTAGGGAAGCTTATCAATTTTTGTAACAGATTACAAGCCTACAATTAAAGAATATAGTTTAGCTCTCTGGATTCTCAAAGTGAGGCCCCAATCTTGCCATCGTACACAAGTACACAAGAAGGGTTAAATAAGAACTATGTTGTGGGGTAAATATTTGTGCTCCTTCCACATTCATATATTGCAATGCTAACCCCTAAGGTGATGACATTAGACGGTGAGGTTAGAGAGGTAATTAGGTCATGAGGGCATAGTGGTCAAAATTGGTTTTAGTGTCCATGTGTAAGAGGTCCTTTCCACCATGTGACACATGAGAAGGCTTCACCTGTGGACTAGGAAACAGACACCAAACACTGAATGGGCTGATGTCTTAATTCCATGCTTCCAAGACAACAGAACTTTGAGAGAAAAAAAAAAAACAACCACCTATTTTCTAACTAGTATATGATATATTATTATAATAGCCTAAATGGGCTAAAGGAATCTGTGGCATTCATTTGTTTGATAATAATTTTGAGCAACTATTATGTCCCTGGTAAATCATGAGCTCAAACAGCAACATCTGTCCTCTTGAAGCTTACAGTTGAGTAGTGGACATGCATCCTTGTTTTTAGCTTCCTGTAAAGTATGTTCTGCTGAGGATCTTCCCAGTCCTCTATTATCCCCTGTCTATTCTACCAAGAACTCTTCCTCCTGGGTTTCAGTGAGGGAAAGTATGAGCTGAGCATGGTGTTAATGCAATCTGAGACATGGAGATCTCTTGATTTATCTGCTACATACTGTTTCTTGAACCATGTCTCCTAAGTAGATGGCATTTTATTTTCTGCTCCAAAACTTTTATAAGAGTATCATGCCATATGTATTTTCCACTTTGTTTATAAGATTATACAAGGATATGAGGTCAGTATATAACAATTTGATCTTAATAGATCTATGTTTAGGCCTAGTGATTGACAATTTCTTCCTAAGTCCTGATAGCTTAAAGAAATATTTCAAAATCTTGTTCAAGGACTAGTTGTGATTCTTAATGCTCATTTTGTTTTTAGATTGAAAATCAGTACAATTGTTCCTTTCAAGTCTTCTGTTACCCTTCCTATTCTCCCCATGAAACTGTACTCCAGAGCTTTTTTTCTGTCATAGATGTTTTCTTTACCATCAGAATTTTTTCTGTTACAGTTTGGCTTTTTCTCTATGCTCTTTGTCTAGAAAGTGAAGGTTTCTTCTTGTATAATGTAAGAAAAAGTTTCACTTTTTTTTTGTGTGTGGTAATGGGATTTGAACCCAGGGGCAGTCTACCTCTGAGCTACTCCCCTAACCCTATTCTATTTTCTATTTGGAAACAAGGTCCCTCAAAGTTGCTGAGGCTGCCTTTGAATCTGTAAGCATCCTGTCTCATCCTCCCAAGTACCAGAATTACAGGCATATGACACCACACCTGGCTTCACTTTAAAATAATAGTTCTCATCTGGAGTGGTGGTGCACACCTGTAATCCTAGTACTTGGAAAGCTGAAATAGAAGAATCATAGGTTCGAGGCTAGCCTCAGCAACTTAGGGAGACCCTGTTTCTCTTTTCTCTTTCATATATAGGTATATATTTATATATGTATTTATATTTACGTATATAAATATAATATATACTTTTTTTGGTTTATTGTAGTCTAACATCATAGTGTAGTTCAGAGTGATAGTGACATGCCCACAGCACTTGGTGAGCTTCTCCCAAGCTCCGGCTCCACTCCCTCCCCTTCCTCATACATGATATTGAGATAGGTATTGGTATTCTCACGTCTGTACATAACATCAGTGGAAGCTTTTCCTTTATTAATTCTCCCTCCTTTCCCTCACAACCTTCCCCTGGGCCATCTCCCTCCTTACCCTGAGGTTTCTCTTCCATTATCTAAAGTCCCTCTTGTATCCTGATTACTTCCTAGCTTCACCATATGAGAGAAAACATATGACCCTTCACGTTCTGTGATTGGCTAGTCTCACTTAACATAATATTCTACAGATTCATCCATTTTCCTGCAAATGACATAATTTTTGTTCTTTTTTGTTGCTTAGTAGAATTTTATTGGATGTATATCCCATAGTTTTGTAATCCATTCATCTGTTAATAGACACCTAGGTTGGTTCCATAATTTGGTTATTGTGAATTATGCTGCTATAAACATGGATCGCTATAATATTCTGATTTCATTTCTTTTGGAAAGATATCCAGGAGTTGTATAACTGGATCATATGGTGCATTCATTCCCAATTTTCTCAGTAATCACCATGTTGTTCTCCACAGTAGCTGCACTAATTTCCAAGTCCACCAACAGTGTATGAGAGATCTTGTTTCCCCACATTGTCAACGGTATTTATTATTGTTTGACTCTGTTTAAAATAAATAAATAAATAGACTGAGGGTGTAACTCAGAGATAGAAGCCCCCCTGAGCTTAATCCCAGGCACCAAAAAAAAAGTTATTCTCAATTAAAAATGATTTTTATCCTCCCAGGTGTTGATGTGTGAAGGTATTTTTGTTTGTTGCAACTAAAGGAAGGGTTTTGATTGGCATCTAGAGTTTAGAGGCCAATGATTCTTGCAAACTTCTGGTGGAGGACCTCCTACATGCTAGGTGAGTGTTCTGTCACTGAGCCATACCCCAGGCCTCTTGCTAAACTTCTGACAATGCAAAGGATACATATCCACAGAAAAATATTATTTGCCCCATATGTCCATAGTATTAAGTCTGAGATACTTTGACTTTAACCCAACTCAAAATTTGTTTTTATTAAGATGTTTTACTAAGAATACTTTTGGGGCAGGGGATGTATCTCAGTGGTAGAGCTCTTGTCTAGCATGGGCAAAGCCCTGGGTTTGCTTCCCAAAACTAGGTGGAGGAAGCAGAGAATACTAGCCTGGTGTGGTAACACATGCATGTAATGCTGGTACTTGGAAGGCTGAGATAGGAGGATCACAAGTTTGGGGATAGTCTTAACAACTTAAATTGTTGGGGGTATAGCTCAGAGCTAGAACATTCTGAGTTCCATCCTCAATACCTCAGAATAAATATTTTAAAATAATGTCTTTTTGGTCTTCTCTTATATCCAGTTATAGCCAACTAAAGTATTTATTATTGAAGAATTTAATATGGTTTCTCCCTTTACAGATTTCTTTTTCTACACACATTGCAATATTTGTCTGTAATAGGCACTGTAGGTATATACAAAGATAATATCTTTGTCTCTGCTTTATCATCAAAACTCTGCATCTGAAAGTGAAAATAATTATAGCTTAAGGTAAGAGCTACTTAGTCATATGAGAGTAGACAGAGAGTAGTGGAGGAATATGGAAGAATCAGTTACTTCTGACTGGAAGAATGTAGAAAATATAATAGAGGAGAGAGCATTGGATCTGAGTCTTAAGGATAACTGCAATTTGAACTTGCTAAGGGAAGAAACAGGAAGAAAAGATGTGGGGCTAGGGAGGCTCAGGTGACAGTGGAGGCCAAACTTACACTGAGGTAGAGACATGAAGGGCAATAGAGAGACATATATTTGGGAAAGTTCTTTGTTCTCTTACCCAGTTGTTAATGATGAAAGCATAATTGTTTATTTATTTCAGAAATATGCATATCAGAATTATAACAGGTTTTAAAAAATTTCTAGGCAAAAATATTTCAAAGTTTCATATTGAACATTGAAAAAACAGATTTTTTTTAAAACAAGCAATCTAAGTTTGGTTTGACACTGTACTAAGTTTCCATGAATTCTTTCACTGTTTTTCCATCAGCTAAGATTCTTCATAATCAGCAGGCAAAAACTTTTTTTTTCCATTTTGAGCCTAAAAAATTCACCTTGAAATATGCACATTCTCACAGCTTCAGGGGTCACAATAACCCGAAGATGCATAATTTAGAAGAAAGCTCAGTGATTCACTCCGCAGTTTAGAGTGTGAATAAATTCTACACTGAGACAATAAAATCTGATATAGAACACCTTCGAAAAGATCTATAAAAATGTGGCATTACAACAGAGGAACAGTCACCAAGTTCCTGTGGTCCAAGAGGGTCATTGGATTCCTCTGAAGGCTTGATTTAAACTGCTGCTTCCTGGCTTTTCTTTATACTGCATATACTAAATCAGAATGAGGAAAGGAA
>PVLC010025899.1:0-23205 GCA_004027655.1 Graphiurus murinus | reverse complement strand
AAAAAAAAAAAAAAAAAAAAAAAAAAAAAAAAAAAAAAAAAAAAAAGAATAAAAAATAGGGCTGGGGGTATAGCTCAGAGGTAGAATGCCTCTGAGTTCAATCCCCAGTACTGAAAAAAAAAAAAATAGGACTGGGGGTGTAGCTTGGAGGTAGAATGTCCCTGGGTTCAATCCCCAATACCATTAAAAAAATAAAAGAAAAGAAAAATTGATTCCTAAAGCTTGCTTTACAGATTCCAGTGTAGCTAATTTCTCTGGATCTCAGCTTCCCCAGCTGTTAACGAGGCTATTTATGAGTATTCTATTGAGTCGTTGGTTGACGTCCAAGCTGCTATTGCTAGATAATAGATTATGCCTAATTTGCTGGTGTAAAACAACGATCACTTTATTGTACCAACATATTCTGTGTGTCTGATTTTCAGGCAGGTCTTAGCTGGGCAGTCCTATTGCTTCTTGGTGCAATCCCTGAGCTCACTCAAAAGTGCCGAGCTGGCAGGTGAGATGGTCCGACAGGTTCATGGTCACTTTGCTCACATTTTGTGGGCGGGATGAGCCTGGTCTGTCCACTGGAGTGCCTGCATGGGACTTATCCAGCATAGCAGCCTCTCCAGCTAGGTGGTGGTCTTGGAGTGGTCAGATCTCTTGCTTGGTACCTGGCTTCTCACAGAGCAAACATCCCCAAAGAACCAAGTAGTTCCAATCTAGTTTTGGAAATCATACACCATCATATTCACTGAGTTCTATTTGTTGTAAGTTAGTTGCCCATATCCAAGGGTAAATGATATATATTCCAACTTTTTTTTGGTACTCAGGATTGAACCCAGGGGCATTCTACTTCCGAGTTACATCCCCCAGCCCTTTTTATTTTGAAACAGCGTCTCTGAGTCTGGTCTTGAACCTGTGATCTTCCTGTCAGCCTCCCAAGTATTGAAATTACAGGCATACGCCACCATGCCCAGCAGATCCCAACATTTTTTTTTTTTTTTTTTTTTTTTTTTTGTACCGGGGATGGAAACCAGGGCCATTCTACCTCTGAGCTATACTCCCAGGCCTATTTTTCATTCTTTATTTTTGAAACAGGGTCTCACTAAGTTGCGGAGGGCCTCACTAAGTAGCTGAGCCTGGCTGCGAACCCAGATCCTCTGGTTTTAGCCGCCTAAGTATTGGGATTACAAGCGTGTGCTACTATGCAGTTTATATTTGTATCCATATTTTGAAGCCACCACATCCACTTAGAAAGTTCCAAATATTTCTCATCATTCTTCCCCAACATAGTGAGTCCATTCTCATACTTCATTCATTCATCAAACATTAGTCCCTATTCTGGTCAGGCGTAGTGGGTAGCCTACAGTAATATTGGTGGGCAAAGCAGAAACGTGATCCCCGCTCTCCTAGAGCTTAGAAACTAATGCAGAACACACACACACACACACACACACACACACACACACACACACACTTATCAAATGCAGATAAGCATACAGTAACAAAACCTACTGAGGGCTACAGAGGAGAAGTGCTGAGATCTCTGAGGGCATACAGGATGGAGTTAACTGGCTCCAGTTTACCAATATATCCTGCACGGAACTTCTTGCTGCTGCATCTCAGAGTCCTAAGTGAGAGACCCTTCCTCCCCACACACACACTTGATTCTCCTTAGCAGTCGCTCCTTTCAGAATGTATGTGGTATGTGTTTGATATTGCATACACAGACGCTGATTTTTTCTTGTCCTCTTGAACCTCTACTGGCCCCTTACTGTGAGCTGAGTACAGTTAGTAGGTTTAGCACGGTGTTGAAGGCCCTCCCTGAGCTGACTCCACCCCAGCTCTCAGGCCTCATATCCCCTGCCCTTTTTGGATTCCAGGCTCCAGCCATACTTGTTTACTTGCTATCCCTGGGGTATTAATTGTTATGCCTCTGTGCTTTTATTCTTACTGATTTCATTCTGAGATGGTCTTCCCTTTGTCTTCACCACTAAATGCTATTCATCTTTATGTTTTATTTTATATTTATTGTGTGTAGGGGGTGTTCTAGGGGTTGAACCCAGGAGCATTCTACTTCTGAGCTATTCCCCTGGCCCTTTTTATATTTATTTATTTTATTATGAAACAGGGTCTCACTAAGTTGCTGAAGCTGGTCTTGAACCTGTGATCCTCCTGTCTTAGTCTCCAAATTACTAGGATCACAGATGTGTGTAACCAAGCCCAGCTGCTATTCTTCTTTACAGGTCTTGCTCACATGCCGCTCCATTGTGAAGCCTTTCCTGATCCCAGGACATAAGTACCCTGTCCTCTTTCTACAACTTTTTGCTGAAATTTCTTTTTCACTTTTCCTTGCTATTTACTCAGTCCCATTACAAGTTAAGATCCTTGAAGACAGAAACTATACCTTAGTCGTGCCTCTGTCCTCCAAAGTGCTTTTCATGGTACCTTTCACATAGTAAACACTCACTAACTGCAGAATGAATGAATGAATGAATGAATGAATGAATGAATGAATGAATATCCTTATGAAGTGTCAAGATCTTTGCTGCCTTTTTGTATATTCCGCATTTAGTATCATGAGTGGTATGCAATATTAATATTTCACTGTAAATAAGCTTATAGCTTTTCACATGTGCACATTCTAAATACCACTGGACCTTCTGTTTTGTTCACAAAGCACTTCGACTAAGTTAGAGACTCTTGGGGGCAGGAATTGTTCTTTCTCTATACTTCTGTCTTATTTTCCCAGATACTTGTTTTCTATAAATCACGGATGTGAAATAAAAATATGTATAAATTATTCAGATGCATTTCACATTTATTATGTGAACGGTGCTGTGCAATATGTGGATATGGATCCCGTGTGCATATACGTTAGAATTATACAAACATGGCATGGCATGAATTTGGACATGCTACAGAGGAAGTGAGGTATCCTGAAAAGAAATAGCCATAGCTAGCAAGTCTTTTGGTATAACTCAATATCCAGTGTATGAGCTTGCCTATTGCTCTTCAGGACTTGAAAAGAGTGACAAAGATGATTATCTGTGTGGAGTAGTAGAACCAAAGGGCTGGGCATAAAATTGATATATATTCAATTCAATTTCATATACAATTCAATTTAATATACAATTCAATTTCATAAAATTGATATACTTTTCAATATACTTTCAGGGGATATGAGGCCTGAGAGCTGGGGTGGAGTCAGCTCAGGGAGGGCCTTCAACACCGTGCTAAACCTACTAAAATCACAGACAATTAAGCCCAGGGAGGTGACACATGCCTACATGAATCGCAGATCCAAGGCCAGCCTCAGCAACTTAGTGAGACGCTCAGCAACTTAGCAAGACCCTATTTCAAAACAAAAAATAATAATAAAATAGGACTAGGGTGTATCTCAGGGGTAGAATGCCCCTCAGTTCCTCAGTACAAAATTCTCAGTAAAAAAAAAGATGAAGAAAGGAAGAGAGAGAGAGAGAGAGAAAGAAAGAAAGAAAGAAAGAAAGAAAGAAAGAAAGAAAGAAAGAAAGAAAGAAAGAAAGAAAACAGGCTATTAGAGCCAGAAGAAACTACAAGACCAGCAGGTCCAGGTCTTTTATTTTATAGATGAGGAAACTAAGGCTCAATGTCATGCTCTTGCCTTTGTACCTGCCGATGGTTAATCTTTGGGAGCCTGAAATCTAAAAGGAGCTCTCATATATTCAAGGAAGCACACTGTAATGGCTGCTTTTTATCCAAAGGTCTATTCCAAACAGCTGTGTTTCAGAACACACCTGTTGGCGCCTGGTCAGAGCTTAGTAAATGCCTATTTATTTATACCACACATGACATCACCCATTCATCTTGGAAGCTACAGTGCTCACCCCTACAGGTCCTCAGCGGTTGCTGAGATGTCCCCTGACTTTACTGACCTTTGTGTGCCTTCAATCCTTGACCTTTAAGTCTCCCTGGTGCCAGAATGTCTACAGCTGTAGGATCAAAGCCCCTCAGAGGAGAAATCCATTCTTAAACAAGATCCATTTTTAACTGGGTGAGTTATTAGGAAAAGAAGCTATATGCCCCAGAGCCCTGTTCATCTGGAAATGCCTGAACTGTGTCCCAAGGATAAACATCAAGCCCCAAGACCTAAACACAGCACAAGTCAGAGACAGAGATGATATTAAAGCTTAAGTCCAGAGCCACATTCCCTCTGCCCCTGAAAGGACTCCATGTGCCTGCCACAAAGTAACTGCTCAATAAATATCTCTGATATAGATGAACGAAAGAGATGGTCTGTAATGAGAGAGACAGATAGAGCACAATTGCAAAGATAAGAGCCAAAGATAAAGTGGGAATATAAAAGTAATAGACGAGATCAGTTACTTTAGTCCTAGAAATGAATCTAAATTCTATTCCAGTTTCCTGGCAGGCAAGGCAAAAAGGGCTTCATCTAGCTTTCATTGTGTAAGAGAACACTGCCTTCTAGAGCATCACATACTTTCCTCACATTTTTATCTCTGGGAGAAATGAGTCATGTGGAAATCTTCCCACTGCACCAAAGTGTTGTCATATCTTGAGGACATCTGAAGATTATTCCTTGTTTGGTAGCCAAGGTAATTCTTGCAACAGTTTTGTAGTCTCCCTGTCCAGTCAGGTTGCACAGTCTGCTTAAGGAGAATAATTCCAGTTGGTTGCATTCCCTGTCTGCCTGCAAGTGCCGTGTCTTCACAATCCTCATCTGGGACCTGCCATTTAAGCTGAACCTCAGAGCATTCTTCAAATATTTACTAAGCCTTCTCTAGTTACCAATGAGCTTCCTTCGCTAGACTCATGGAGCTCGATGCTAGGATATTTTTGCAATCTACTATACTTAGCATGGCATAGAATCCTTGGCCATGTTATCTCAGGCGCCCCCTTAAAAGTCCCTTAATAAAAAATGCAACCCGAGTAGAATAAAATCCCTGTTGATTGACTGATCTGAGCTTTGTAGTGCGTCAGCCCAGGGTTGCTTTCCAGCTCTCTGCTCTGGCTCCCTTCCGGCTGCTCCCTTTAGGCATTCTCTCCTACCTACAGCCAGGCTCCATGTTCTCCTCCTGTTGTTCTCTTTGTCTATGATAGTGTTCGTCTCCCTATCTGAAGTTATCATTTAATTTTGAGCTTATCTTCTTAAAATTTGCCAAACAAAGCATGTGAGAGCTTGCATGCTTTAAATTCGTTTTATACACCGGCATGTATTTCTTTTTTTTTTTTTTTTTTTTTTTTGAGGTACTGGGGATTGAACTCAGGGGCATTCTACCTCCGAGCTACACCCCCAACCCTATTTTTTATTCTTTATTTTGAAACCGAGTCTCACTAAGTTGCGAAGTGCCTCACTAGGTAGCTGAGGCTGGCCGCGAACCCGGATCCTCTGGTCTCAGCCTCCCGAATGCTGGGATTACAAGCGTGCGCCACCACGCCCGGCTGCATGTATTTCTTTTAGTCCCAGAATTGTAAATAATACAATTAATTTTGGCTCTTTTTTTATTCATGCATGAGAAAACTATGACCCCAAATGATGACACCAAAGTACTGAAACGACTTACTTTTCAGTACTTTGCCTGGAAAGTATTTAACCTGCTCAAAGTTCTTTGTGGTGTTTATTTTCTACAACATCTGTTTTGTGGACTGGGAGGTTTTATTTCCCAACTTATTGCACCTTGCATATTTTGGGGGGGAGGTACTGGGGATTGGATACACGGGCATTCTACCACAGAGCTACATCCACCAGCCCTTTTCATTTACTTATTTTAATTTTCAAACAGGGTCTTGCTAAGTTGCAGAGACTGGCCTCAAACCAGTGATCCTCCTGTCTCAGCCTCCCAAATACTGGGATTACAGGCATGTGCCACCACACCTGGCCCTTGTATATTCTCAGCCAATAATAATTTATGAACTTAGTGAAATGTATTATCATCATTTATTTTTATATTCTATATCAATTCAAAAGGAGTTAATGAATTAATAAGTAAACTAGAATCACTAAATTAAAAACAAAATACTCAAAACATTTTGGTCACTTGTTTATCTCAAGGCAGAATTGATAACAGATGAGTTTTTCATAGTTCTAAATCAGTCTTATTAAAACACATCCACTATGAACACACTTCTTTGCCTACCAATTCTGACAACGTTTACCAAAAAGTTCTGCTTTCAGACTACAATTTTTATTTAAAATTTTTTTTCTCTTAAATTGATGCTTTTTTTTTTTTTTGCGGTACTGGGGATGGAACTTGGGGGCATTCTACCTCCGAGCTACAGCCCCAGCCCTATTTTTTATTCTTTATTTTGAAACAGGGTCTCACTAAGTTGCAGAGGGCCTCACTAAGCAGCTTGATGCTATTTTTTTTTTTTTTTTTTTTTTTTTTTTTTTATCACAAAGTAGCCAGGAGTGGTGTCACTGCCTGGAATCCCAGTACTTGGGAGTCTGAGACAGGAGGATTGCAGGTTTGAGATTAACCTCAACAATTTAGAGAGACCCTTAGTAACTTATTTAGACCCTGTTTTAAAACAAACAAACAAACAAACAAAAATGAAAAGGGCTGGGGTATACTATGGAGGTCGAATACCTCTGAGTTCAATCCCCATTACCACACATGAAATAAAATAAAAATTGGAAAGGACTGGATGTGTAGCTTGGAGGTAGAATGTCCCTGGTTCAGTCCCCAGTACAAAAAAAAAAAAAAAAAAAAGGCCACATAGGTAAATTCTCCCCTCTAGAGGGAATGTCAACTAGGCAGTGAGGGTCCTGCTCATAAGAAGGAGATTTATAGAAAAGAAAAACAAGCAGGTCTTTGTAGGAGCTTCTGCAAACAGGAGATGTGAGAAGTGCTGGGCACAAAGGGGTCATCCTTGAAAAATACAGGAAGCTTTGATCTTTCCCCTTGCCTACAGCAAGGTGAAAGGGTAGTCTTAAACAAGTCTGATCTGTGTATTTAAGTTAAACAACACTGCCAACATGTATGGGCAAGCTGAAGGGGTTATTCAAATGGGTAAGAAATACAGCCTTCAGATTTTGTGAACAAATATGCCAAGAATAAAATAAATTCCTTTCCCCCTCTAGGCTTAACTATAGGAAATAATGAATACTTCAAAGGGAGCATGATTAGATAGTGCAGGAATGCAAATTCAGCAGGGTAATGGGGCCTCAGTGATTTTGGACATTTTACATTCTTGCCTATAACTTCAAGTTCTATACTTCTTTCTGTGCTTGGTAGACTTCCTAGCCTCATAGCCCAGGCTGATACTTTGACAGAGCTTGGAAATGGTGACTCATTTATAATGACCCACAACATTTAAGAGGATACCCACAGGATACTGAGGGAAAGGTGTGAGGCCCGGGCTTGTGTTCTGAGCATCCTGAGGAAACGACACACCTTTCAGGTATCTGCTTCTTTTTCTGGAGAAAGCATACTTATTACTGCAAGGTCCATCTAGTTACTGTCTTAGTTCACAGAAGCACCTAGATTGTAAATTTTGACACCTAGCCACTCAGCTGCTGTAGAGAGCTTCAATCTGTTTGCCACAATATTTTGAAACATTACTAATGTATAAATCCAATATGGACATTAGGAATTTATGTTTTTGCAGTCATAGCTGTTTGAAAATTATTTTGTAAATGGTAAAATGACAATGTGTGTGTGTGTGTGTGTGTGTGTGTGTGTGTGTGTGTGTGTGTCTGTTGGTACTGAGGTTTAACCCAGGGCATTCTATCTCCAAACTATACCCCAGCCCTTTTTTTTTTATATATATATTTTATTTTGAAGTAGGGCCTCAATAAATTGCTGAGAGTCTCGCTAAATTGCTGAGACTGGCCTCAAATCTGTGACCCTCCTGCCTCAGCTTCCCAAGTACTGGGATTATAGGCATGTACCACTACACTTGACAACAGTGTGTATTTTTAAAGTGTTAGTTGCTGGGATCATGAAAATATCCCACAATTTTTGTAATATGTTTTAACACACCTTCTTTTTTTTTTTTTTTTGCAGTACTGGGGATTGAACTCAGGGGCATTCTACCTCCGAGCTATACCCCCAGCCCTATTTTTTATTCTTTATTTTGAAACCGAGTCTCACTAAGTTGCAGAACGCCTCACTAGGTAGCTGAGGCTGGCCGTGAACCCGGATCCTTCGGTCTCAGCCTCCCGAATGCTGGGATTACAAGCGCACGCGCCACCACGCCCGGCTCACACCTTCATTTTTTAAATAGTATTGTCAAAAAATGCAAATGGACTGGCTCTCTCTCTCTCTCTCTCTCTCTCTCTCTCTCTCTCTCTCTCTCTCTCTCTCTCTCTCTCAATCTGAAACTCCAGGCCAAGGAGCGGAGGCAGGAGCTGGAGTTCTGCAAGTCTGACACCTTGCATGGAAAACAGTGGGGCACACTGCGCCTGCCTGTCATCTCTAATAATTTTTCCTCCAGGAAATGCCCCTGCTTCATTGCATTACAAGAAAATGATGTCATAGTGTGGGCCCTGATCCATTTCCTGACTTTTAACCTGAGTCTGGTAACCTTTTTCAGCTGTTCTGCAACCAGAGAAAATGGAACACATTGAAAGGGAAAGGCCAGCATGTCTCATAAAGGCCCTTGAGGCCCCAGAATGGGGTTAACTTGTGCTTGTATACTAATGATCAGAATACAGTCTTGCCTGGGTGTCACATCCTGGATGTGACATGAACCCCATACCTAGGAAATGGAAAGGAAATAGTCTTCAAAGTATGTCTGTAATTTCTTGGCAGAAACCCTTCCTTTTCCTGTATTGGTGCAATTTGTAGTGACAACATGAAATTTAATTAAGATGCCTTGCTAGTTTTTGTTCTGGTGGCCATTTCGTTGCTGAATTCTGTGGACATGAATAATGGTCCCCAGACCTATATTTTAACTCTTACCTACGGCACTGGGGTCTCCATGTCTTTGGACTGGTTACAACCCCAGCCCAAATGACATTATGAAGCTATTTCCTGGAATGTCAGGGCTGAGATTGCCCTGTCAAGAGCGACTCTGTTCTTGCAGGCATTCTGGAGAGCAAGGGCTCAGATTGCATTCTTGCTCTGTTATTATAAGCTGTTCTCTGCCAGGAAACCACTGGTCTCAGAGAATTTGCATATAGCCAATGAGAGTGACCGACTGTTTTATGACAGCATCATGGAAGAATCTCATATGGGGAAAAGGGATTTTTCCCCCCTTTCCCTAAGCCCCATTTTAAATAGTTTCTTTCCCACAAACTGACGTGTCCACATTCAAAGAGTTATAAGTAACCCACCCATTTTCCTGCTTGGGCCCCTGAAACTAGTTCAGTGATATCAACTGCCACACAAAACTGGAAATAGACTGTTTAAAGTAAAGGCACCTCATTCCTCTGGTCTGTAAAGCAGACATTTTTGGCACATGATGGAGACAACTAGCCATTTAGTTCTCCCAGGCAAGAGCACAGAAAAATGTCTCCTCATTTTGTGTGTGTGTGTGTGTGTGTGTGTGTGTGTGTGTGTGTGTGTGTGTTACTGGAGATTGAGCCCAGGGGCCTTCTACTTCTGAGCTATACCCCGCCCCCAGCCCTTTTATTATATTTTTTCTTTATGAAATAGAGTCTTGCTACATTGCTGAGAGTCTCAATGAATTGCTGAGGCTGGCCTCAAACCTGGGATCCTCCTATCTCAGCCTCCCAAGTACTAAGGATCACAGGTGTGCGCCACCACACCTGGCTGTCTCATTTTTTTGTGACTGGAAAGGCAAGAGATAATCTCACACATTGTTTGGTAGCTGAATATGATTCTTAACCTTATACATATTGGATTTCAGTTAACCTAAAGTATACAGTATTATACTATTTAAGTTGGTACCATAAACATTATGTGTCCATTTGAAATCCTCAGAATTGTGTGCTTTTTTTTTTTTTTTTTTGCTTGTTTGTTTCTGAGATACCAGGAATTTAACCCAGGGACATTCTACCTCTGAGTTACAGCTCCAGCTTTTTAAATTTTTATTTTGAAACAAAGTCTGTGCTAGGCTGAATTGTGTGCATTTTGCTGAAAGATTCTTATTACAGTTCTGGGAAGCAACTACTAGATTTTCCTGGTTCTGTCATGGGATAACACGGTCCCACTCGTGGGTCCTTGGCCTCCGTGATAAAAAGAATTTTAACACGTGCCAGTCAGGAACAAAAGGCAGGAATTTATTCAGGAAAATCAGGAACTCAGGGAAACAGGTAAGTGGAGATCTTCCAGACCATGTGAGCAAGGGAGAAAGAGGAAAAAGGAAGAAGAGGTTTTTTTTATAAACTTTTAAGAGGGGCGGGCACAGAAGCAGTCTGGACCTCCTCCTTTTTCAGGTATAGGTGGGCGTTAGGTGGACGTTCAAAGTTGGATCCTCCTCTTCCTCAGGTTTCAAGATGGAGCTGACCTTGGCCCTGAATCTCTGGTGTCCTTGGCCCTGAATCCCAGGTGGGGGCAGGGCTTCAGGGGACTAGGGTATGGGACCTCCTAAAAAACTTCCAAGGGGTGGAGTTAGCTTAAAACTCTCCAGATTTTAAAACTATGTTTTTCCTTTTCCTCCCAGTGTCTCCTTCCTACCTCAATTTTATTCCTCCTATTCTACCTCATCAGTTCTACAGGTGGCAGCATAGCGGCCAGAGCTCCAGCTCTTGATAAACCCCCAAAGATTACCTTAGTATGTTCAGCACAGAGTAGGACATAAATAAGAAAGCAAGCTGGGCATGGTGGAACATGCCTGTAATCCTAGTACAAGGGAGGCTGAGATAGGAGGATTGTAGGTTCAAAGACAGCCTCAGCAACTTAGAAAAACCCTGTTTCAAAATATAAAATAAGTCTGGGGATCTAGCTTGGAGATAGAATGCTTCTGTGTTCAACCTTCAGTTCTGAAGAAAGGAAGGAAGAAGGAAGGAAGGAAGGAAGGAAGGAAGGAAGGAAGGAAGGAAGGAAGGAAGGAAGGAAGGAAAAAGGAAAGAAAGAACCAAGGTGTTCGGTAATAAATAGAGATGCTCAAATAAGAGCCGGGCGTGGTGGCGCACACTTGTAATCCCAGCATTTGGGAGGCTGAGACCGGAGGATCCGGGTTCGCGGCCAGCCTCGGCTACCTAGTGAGGCACTCCACAACTTAGTGAGACTCAGTTTCAAAATAAAGAATAAAAAATAGGGCTGGGGGTGTAGCTCGGAGGTAGAGTGCCCCTGAGTTCAATCCCCAGTACCAAAAAAAAAAGAGAGATGTTCAAATAACATTTAAGTTAATTCAAATATTATGCCGGGCGTGGTGGCGCACGCTTGTAATCCCAGCATTCGGGAGGCTGAGACCGGAGGATCCGGGTTCGCGGCCAGCCTCAGCTACTTAGTGAGGCACTCGGCAACTTAGTGAGACTCGGTTTCAAAATAAAGAATAAAAAATAGGGCTGGGGATATAGCTTGGAGGTGGAATGCCCCTGAGTTCAATCCCCAGTACCGCAAAAAAAAAAAAAAAAAATTATACTGACAAGTTTGAAGTCCTTACTTGTATCTCCAGGCCCTGGACCACATATCTCATGACTCATAAGTGACAGGTAAACAGGTTAACAGAAGCACCACAGGCTGAGAGGCACGTACAGGACTCCAGACACCAACAATAGAGCTGTGTGTTCTTGAATGAGTCACTTAGCCTCTCTGGAAATCAGACTTTGCATTTGTAAAATGAAGATACTCAACAGTCATATGTCTAAAAGGTTCATTCTGAACTTGTCCGTTCTCAAACAAGCACACTCTTTATTGTCTGATGTTCAGAGACATCCAATAAGTGTGTTGAATGAATCCACAACATCTGACACTATTTTGTTCAAGGTATCTTGGACTTTCCACTGTGCGCTTTTCCTATGGAATATCACTGAGTTTTCTCAGCAATTCTGAATTAACTACTCCCATTAGCTCCATCTGACAAGGGGGAAACAGACTCACAATGATACAGGACCAGGGACTGCATCCAGGTGTTTCCCGCTCTGAGGCCCTGAACACTTTCTACTACAGTACATCAGTGGGCCTCAACCCATCGTGGGCATCAGATCGCTGAGCTCTAAGTCCTTTCCGGTTCTTACAAGTTCTTACATGTGATAACTACCGCAGTATGCTATGAAGACTACAGATGCGACCAAGATGTGGAGAAGGTAAGAAGTGGATCTCCATCTAACCAAGAAAGGCCTCCCACATTTCCAGCCCCTGAATCGCTAATCCAAGTTGCCTCTTGGGAATGGTTGTGTTGTACAGGGCATGTAGACCTTGGGACATTTGATACAAAGTTGGCCTACCAGGCATCTAGCCGCCCCCCGCCCCCCTTTTTGGTGCCAAGGATTGAACCCAGGGCCATTCTACCTCTGAGCTACACCCCTGGCCCTATTTTAATTTTTATTTTGAAATGGTTTCAACTTAGTTTCAGAGGGCCTAAATTGCTGAGGCTGGCATGAATCTGCGATCCTCCTATCTCAGCCTCCCAGGTACTGAGATTACAAGCATATGCTACCATGTCCAGCATCTAAAATCCTTTCTAACTATTAAATTGTTTGTTAATTAGTGCTGAAGACAAGAGATTAAGGGATTAAGAGGGAGGGTTATGCTCCTCCTGAAGGAAATCCCTCTCTTTGTCACTATTCAGTGTTTTAATTGTGCCTTGAAGATTTAGAGTTATGGGGCTAGAGATGTAGCTCAACGATAGAGTATTCACCTAGTATGAATGAGGCCCTGGTTGAATCCCCAGAACTGGGAGGGGGGGAGGGGATTAGAGTTGCTTTGGTAATAGCAATGAAGAAAAGCTGAGAAAAATGTCTCCTTGATTTAGGTAATGTGGAACTACAATTTAATGAAACACCAGCCAGAAAACAAGAAAAATAGAAAGAAAACATTTATTCACTACAAATTTAAACTGCAGATTTTAACATTTCTATGACAGCAATGATATAATTTCAATTTTTATATCACAATATGTAAACTTTAAAATGTTAACAATTAAATTAAAAAGGAACGAGCTTTACAATTGTTTCAATTTTATTTTATAAGAACACAGGGGTGGGGGGTGCAGGCGTGGTACTTGGGAGGCTGAGACAGGAGGACTGCAGGCTCATGACCAGTCGCAGCAACTTAGTGAGGCCCTCACCAACTTAGTGAGATCCTGTTTCAAAATAAAATAAAATAGGGCTGGGGGCGTAGCTCAGAAGTAGAATACCCCTGGATTCAATCCCTAGGACTACACACACACACACACCCAAAGTAAATGAATTTAAAAAAAGAACATAGAGGAGAAAATTTTAAAGATCAAAGTTATTTTGAAAATTGTTCAAATAATGACCCAAACTAGGGTGAACTTAAGAGAAACACAGCTCCAAATTTACTGTCTATTCTTTTGACCCTAGGAGGAAAAAAAAAATAAAGTGTTTATTTCTACAGTTTATCAAAGAAAATGGAGAGTCACTTCTGACATTTAATTTAGCCTTTTTTATGTCACAGGAACCCACTGAAGGATGACTTAAATAACAGTATCATGGTACCACTTAAGGATTTAAGAGGACTCAACAGAGAGAGCAAAATTGGTGGTAGGAGGGTGTCAGAAAGGTATAACAAAGAAATATATGTGTAATAAAATATCTGGCATAAGCATAAAACAGGAGGAGCCAGTGTTTTTGTGGTCAGGTGCTGTTGTCTCAGGAAGTGGGGAATCTGTTGAGTATTTCTTTTGGCCGTTTGTTGTTTGTTTTGTCTGGTTTGGAGTGACGTGGGGGTTTTCAAAAATTAGTAGAAGGTTAAAGGATACTTTCTCGGCTTTTAATTGGCAGTTAAAAAAAAAATTGTACTGGGGCTTGAACGCAGGGGCATTCTAACTCTAAGCTACATTCTTTATTTCAAAACAGGGTCTCACTAAATTGCAGAGGCCCTCACTAAGTAGCTGAAGCTGGTCCTGAACCCGGATCCTCCTGTCTTAGCCTGCCAAGTACTGGGATTACAAGCATGCACCACCATGCCCAGCTCCTATTTTATTTTGAAGCATGATCTCACTAAGTTGCTGAGGACATGGCTAAATTGCTGAGGCTGTCCTTGAACTTGCCATCCTCCTGTCTCACCCTCCCAAGTTCTGGGATTATAGGCATGCACCCCACACCCATCTTAACATACTATTTTATTTTAAAAATTATGTTTATTATTTATTTTCTGTCCCCCCTACTTGAATGTAGACTACATATTTTGTCTGCTTTTCTTCATGGATGAATCAAGTGCCCAGAAGGCATTAGCAAATTTTTCTATAAGGGGCCAGATGATAAATATTTTAGGTTTTATGGACTTGTGATCTCTGTCACAGCCACTCAGCCCTGCCATTGCCATGTGAGAGCAGTCACAGACAGTATGTAAACAAATGAACAGGACTGTGTTCCAATAACTATTTATGGACATGGGAATTTGAGTGAGATATAATTTTCAAGTGTCATGAAACTTTGATTTTCTTCCCCTAACCATTTAAAAATATGAACGGGGTGTGGTAGCACATGCTTGTAATCTCAGTACTTGGGAGGCTGAGACAGGAGGATCGCAGGTTAGCAGCTAGCCTCAGCAATTTAGTGGGGCCCTCAGCAACTTAGACCCCGTAGGCGGAATGTCCCTGGGTTCAATCCCCAGTACCACACACACATACACACGCGAAACAAAACAAAACAAAATAAAAAATATAAAAACTATTTTTAGAGCTGGTGCAGTGGCACAGGCCTGTAATCCCAGTACTTGGGAGGCTGAGACAATAGGGTCGCAGGTTCACAGCCAGCCTCAGCAACTTAGTGAGACCCTGTTTCAAAATAAAGAATAAAAAGGACTGAGGGTGTAGCTCAGAGATAGAACACCCCTGGGCTCCATCCCCAGTGCCACACTCAAGAAAAATATTTCTTAGCTTTGGGTTTATATAAAGAGAGTCAGTTGAATGGTTTTGGTCACATACTGTAGTTTGCCAATTCCTGGTCTAGGAAATAGTGCCCAGCACATAGGAGGTACTCAGAAATGCAATTCATAGGGATTGTCCTGATAGTAAACATTCTATCCCCCCACTCCCAGGCATCTCCTAGCTCCATATCCCATGCAAACAGTTGCCGGCAGAGACAGCACTCCACCCCACCCAGGAATGCAGGAATGGCTTCTGCTAGTGAGTGGGGCTAAATTCTCCAGAACGAAGAATATCTGCTTCCAGAAGGGACTTCTGGGAGGCTGAGACAGGAGGACCTACGTTCCACACCAGCCTCCACAACTTAGTGAGGCCCTACACAACTTAATGAGACCCTATTGACAAATAAAAATAAAATAGTGTTGGGAGTATAGCTTAGAGGTAGAATGCCTTTGGGTTCCATCCCCAGTACTGTGTATGTGCGCACTCACGCACACACACACACACACACACACACACACACACACACACACCTGATTTAGTTTTCATTCATTGTTAGTGAAATTTAGCAATATCAATAATATGTTATTTGCCTAGAAGTACTCACATTTTTTCCCCCGTACTGAGAATTGAATCCAGAGGCATTCTACTTCTAAGTTACATCCCTAGCCCTATTTAGTCTTCATTTTGAAACAGGGTATCCAAAGTTTCTGAGGGCCTCACAAATTGCTGACACTGGCCACAAACCTGCAATCCTCTTGTCTCAGCCTCCCAAGTAATGGGATTACAAGCATGTGCCACCACACCCGACTACTCACAGATATTAACTTGATATTTTCTCTAATATTCTTATTTGCTTGCTTGCTTGTTGCTTTCTTATTTATTTACTTTTATTTTTATTTTTTTGGTACTGGGAATTGAATCCAGGGGCACTCCACCACTGAGCCATATTCCTAACCTTTTGTGTTTTTTTATTTTGAAACAGATTTTCACTTATGTTTCCCAGGCTGGCTTCTAACTTGCGATCCTTCTGCCTCAACCTCTCTAGTAGCTGGGTTTACAGGCATGTGTCACCATACCTGGCCTTTATTTGATTATTTATTTTTAAAAAAATCCAGCCGGGCATGGTGGTGTATGCCTATAATCCCAGTACTTGGGAGGCTAAGCTAGGAGGATCCTAGGTTTGAGGACAGCCTCAGCAAGATAGCAAGACTCTCAGCAACCAAGAAGCAAGACCCTGTTTCAAAACAAAAAATAAATAAATAAATAAAAAAGTAAAGGAAAAAAAAAACGGTTTGTTTTTTAAAGGGCTGGAGGTGTAAATTGGAGGTAGAACGTCCCTGGGTTCCAGAAGGAAGGGAAGGAGGGAGGGAAAATCAGGTCTTATGCTAGGGGTGAGAAATCAGAGTTGAATTGTCATAGTCTCCACCGTCAAAAGTATGAATTCTATCAGGAAGCAATACAACCAGAATATGTAAAGGGTGTGGTATTAGAGGCCTTCGGAGAATGCACTGTTTATGCAGAGGGAGAAGTGGTATGCTCTGTCCAGAGATGGTTGGAAGGAAAGAGGCCACATACAGGAAGCAACACAGATGGCCCTGCCTTTGAGGCACTTGAAGTCTTGGAGGTGAGCTGCGTGCATATAGATGTCACTAGAAGAAGCCGAGGCTCAGTGCAGAGGGCAGTCATGGAAGGCTTAAATAAGAGGAGTAATAAGAGGAGATTTGAACTGTGTGTGTGTGTGTGTGTGTGTGTGTGTGTGTGTGTGTGTGTGTGTGTGTGTGTTACTGGAGATTGAACTCAGGGGCATTCTACCTCCGAGCTACACCCCCAGTCCTATTTTTTATTCTTTATTTTGAAACAGGGTCTCACTAAGTTGCAGAGGGCCTCATTAAGTAGCTGAGGCTGGCCACAAACCCTCAATCCTCCAGTCTCAGCCTCCCAAATACTGGGATTACAAGTGTGAGCCACCACACCCAGCTCCCAGCCCTTTTTTATTTTGAAACAGGGTCTCATTAGGTTGCTGAGTCTTGCTAAGTGGCTGAGGCTAGTCTCAAACCTGTGATCCTCCTGCTTTACTTTCCCAAGTACTGGGATTATAGGCATACATCACTGCACACAACAGTTATTTCATTTTTTAAAAATCTCCTTTGAGAGCCAGGCGTGGTGGCACACGCTGGTAATCCCAGCATTCGGGAGGCTGAGACCGGAGGATCCGGGTTCGCGGCCAGCCTCAGCTACCTAGTGAGGCACTCCACAACTTAGTGAGACTCGGTTTCAAAATAAAGAATAAAAAACAGGGCTTGGGGTATAGCTCAGAGGTAGAACGCCCCTGAGTTCAATCCCCAGTACCGCAAAACAAACAAACAAACAAACAAAAAAACCTCTTTTGTCTCTTGCTTTGTATAGTCTTCCCTTCTAATGGCTAATCTTCTTAAATAGAATGAATCATAGATCAAGACAGATCTAGAAAGGCCCATGGAGGTGGGTCAGCCCAATCCCTGTAGTCTTAGAGACATGGCAGCTCAAGGCCTGGGGACAGAAGTGTGCAGGGTGAAGTCTGCCTGTCCACGAGTCTCTGCTGGCCCCCAAGAGAGGCTGCGGTAGAGTGTCTGTGTGTCATTCCTCATACCCACCCTAACCCCTTGTTTTTACCCTAATTTCTTCTTCTGTTTCCCTTTCTCCTTTTCCATTGGAAGTGAACCCAAGCGCCCAATAATAGCCATCAAGTATTCGCTCTCTCTTTTTCTTCTTCTTCTTCTTTTTTTTTGTACTGAAAGTTAAACCGAGGATCATTCCACCTCCAAGCTATACCTCCAGACCTTTTTATTTTTTGTTTTCAAACAAGGTCTGAATGGGTTGCTAAATCTTGCTATGTTGCTGAGGCTGGCCTCAAATCTGCAATCCTCCTGTCTCAGCCTTCCACATACTAGGATTTCAGGCATTCATCACCACACTAGACAAGTAGTCTCCTCTTTAATTAATAAAATCTAAAGTATCAAACCAACATCATTGCCTTCTAAGTAGTATTGTACTCATAGATTAGCACTATTGTAATCATTCAGGAGCCAGGTGTGGTAGCGCTCACTTGTAATTCCAATACTTGGGAGGCTGATACAGGAAGATCTCAGGTTTGAGGACAACTTCAGCAAGTAGTGAGACTCTCATCAACCTAGTGAGACCCTGTTTCCAAATAAAAAATAAAAAGGGCTGGAGGTGTAGCTCAAAAGTAGGATGCTACTGGGTTCAATCCCCAGTATAAAAAAAATCATTCAGAAATATTCATCATGCAAGGGATGGTGGTGCACATTTGTAATTCCAGTACTTTGGAGGCTGAGACAGGTGGATCAGAGATTCAAGGACAGCCTCAGCAACTTAGCAAGGTCCTCAGAAACTTTAGCAGACCCTGTTTCAAAAATCAAAAAGAAAATAAGGCTTGGGGGTCAGAGGTAGAATGCCCTGGGGTTCAATCCCCAGTACTACGAGGGAGAAAGAAAGAAAGAAAAGAAAAGAAAGTACCACTATAAATGATGCAGCTTTCTTTGCATTTTTTGTGGTTATAGAGAATAGAGTCTTTTACTCACAATCCTGCCCCCCCCCTTTTTTTTGGTACTAGGGATTGAACCCAGGGGTATTCTACCTCTGAGCTATACCCCCAGTTCTATTTTTTATTCTTTATTTTGAAACAGAGTCTCACTAAGTTGCAGAGGGCCTCACTAAGTAGTTGAGGCTGGCCGTGAACCCGGATCCTCCTTTCTCAGCCTCCCAAGTACTGGAATTACAAGTGTGTGCCACTATACCTGGCACAATCCTGCCCTTTTATTATTTATTTATTTATTTATTTATTTATTTATTTATTTATTTATTTATTTATTTTTGCAGTACTGGGGATTGAACTCAGGGGCATTCTACCTCCGAGCTATACCCCAAGCCCTATTTTTTATTCTTTATTTTGAAACAGGATCTCACTAAGTTGTGGAATGCCTCACTAGGTAGCTGAGGCTGGCTGAGAACCCGGATCCTCCCATCTCAGCCTCCCAAATGCTGGGATTACAAGCGTGCACCACCATACCCAGCACAATCCTGCCCTTTTATAAGACAACAATTTGCTCTTACTTTTAAATATATTTCTTATTTCTCTAAATATATTTAATATCTGTTCAAAAATGCATTCACTCACAATAACCTTTTAGGTTATGATAGGATTCAAGAAAAAATAAGCCCACTAGGATATTTTATATTAAAAAATGAAATTGACTGTAGGTCAAGAGGAAAATATGTTGAAGTTCATGATAATTTTAGAGTAAAAATTGACCAAAAGCAGTTCTCAAGATAGCCTCTCCTCCACTGCTGGCCTATCAAACTTAAACGCATTACAATAAACACTTGAGACTCATTTCCTCTCACAGTCAGTTGCTATCGCCCTTGGTGTGGTCCCACTGATTAATAAAATGCAAATATGCTGGAAAAATAGCTTCCATTCCTAAACATGGAAGTTTATTTTCATCCATAAGAAGCATAAGAAGCCTGTGGGAGAAGTGGGCTGTGGAGGTCCCAGAGCAGGCAGGCCTGCTGACGTGGCGCCAGCTAGGGAGCTGCAGCCTGCCCCCCTGCCCCGCCCTGCACGGCCTGGGCCAGCTCTCCTCTCCACCCCTCTACCCGGCTGTCTCAACAGCTGGGAGAGGGCCATGATGAACTTTTTATTTTTTTTGTTGGTATTGGAGACTGAATCCAGGAACATTCTACCGCTGAGCTACACTCCCAATACTTTTTACTTTTATATTGTTATTATTTATTATTTGTGGTACTATAAGCTATATTCCCATATCCCCAGCCCTTTTTATTATATGTGTGTGTGTGTGTGTGTGTGTGTGTGTGTGTGTATGTTTTATTTTTTACTTTGAAACAGAGTCTCACTAAGTTGCAGAGGGCATTGCTATGTTGCTGAGGCTGGTCACAAACCTGCAATCCTTCTGCCTCATTCTCCAAAGTATTGGGATTAAGACATGAGCCACCACACCTTGTTTATTTTTTTGTTTTGAAATAGGGTCTTACTAGGTTGATGAGAGTCTCACTACTTGATGAAGCTGGCCTCAAACCTGCAATCTTCCTGTCTTAGCTTCCCAGATACTGGGATTACAGGTGTGTGTCACCATGCCCAGCCATAATGAGCTTTCGTTGGGAGGAATAGAGGAAGTATAGCATATGACAAACAGTAACTGCCCATAAATAGCACCTACAATTATTCTTCTATTACCAGTTTTATGTCACTGCTCTTTTGGAGGTAGCAGGGTATGGTGGTGCACTCCTGTAATCCCAGTACTTGGGAGGCTGAGACAGGTTCACAGCCAGCCTCAGCAATTTAGAGAGACCCTGTTTCCAAATAAAAAATAAAAAGGACTGGACTGGGGGTGTAGCTCAGAAATAGAACACCCCTGGGTTCAGTTCACAATAACAAACACACACACACACATACATACATACACACACACACACACACACACACACACACACACACACACACACACGGTAAGGTCCTGTGATCATTTTTCAAGATTCTAATTTCTTACTAACCAACTTGAGGAGACCACATAATAGAATTTGTGAGGAAGAAACACAGCGAATTCTTACTGTTTCACGATGGGCATGAGTTCTACTTGGATCCACCCAAGGTGATTTAGTTCATAGAAGAACCAGAACGATCTTTCTCTAGCTCCACTTAAAGCCTCAGACCTGGATAAGAATCACAAATCAGTTCATCTCAAAGCACATTTGTATCATTAATGTCACAGCAGAAGTCCCCTGAAAGATTTGGGGCTAGTCTTTTGCTGCTAATTTATCTTCTGTTTGGAGGAAAAGGGTTCTCTACTAAGAACTATTTTGCGTGTGCGTGCGTGTGTGTGTGTGTGTGTGTGTGTGTAGATGTAGGTGTATGTGTATGTATATGTGTATGTGTATGTATACTTGGAATTGAACCTAGGGGCGTTCTACCTCCGAGCTGCACTCCAGTCCTTTCTACTTTTTATTTTGAAACAGGGCCTCACTAAGTTGCTGAGGGTCTCACTGAGTTGCCCAGGTTGGCCTCAAACCTGTGATCCTCCTGTCTCAACCTCTCAAGTGCTGGGATTACAGATGTGCATCTCCACCCCCAGTGTCTGCATGTATTGTTTTAATTGCTCTAAAAGGGTTTAACAATGTCTTTTATATGAGGCAAACATTTCTTAATTCATTCTAAAAAATAAAACCACTGTATCATATGACAAGAGGGATAATATTTTTCTTTTCCTTTTCATTTAAAAAAAAAAAAAAAAAAGCTATAGAACTGGGCGTGGTGGCGCACAGTTGTAATCCCAGTACTTGGGAGGCTGAGACTGGAGGATCTGGGTTCACAGCCAGCCTCAGCTACTTAGTGAGGCCCTCCACAACTTAGTGAGACTCTGTTTCAAAATAAAAATAGGACTGGAGTGTAGCTCGGAAGTAGAATGTCCCTGGGTTAAATCCCCAACAACAATGAATAATGAAAGGGAAATAAATGGAACCATTCCATTCCATAGAGGAGGGTCAGAGTCGTTGCAGGGATCAGCTACAGCACATCTGGTGTCCAATTCTTCCCTTTCCCATCACTGGGCTACTTACTGCACTACAAATGCACACAACTTTGGCTATGGTTGTTTGTGTTTTTGTTTCTGTGCTGTGCTTGTCTGCTCTGCACCAGTTCTTGGAGGGAACAGGGTCACTTCAGCATCTTGCATTGAGCTTCTGGGCAGGTGTCTCTTATTCTCTCCCCTCCCCCACTCCTTCCCATGAAGTTCCTGACAGTCAGAGGGCATGTACGTGCCTCTGAGTTTGTCAAAGTCATCAAACCTTGCTTGTCTCTTTAAGGCATTTCTCGTTGTGGTTTCCGTTGAGTACCAATTGACTGAATATTCACCCACCTTTCACCCTGTGATCTTAACAAGATGACCCTGATTCTACTAAGGCAGGGGAGGAAAGAAATAATAAATGTGGTGATTCCTTAGGGGCAGCTTGATTCATTTCTTTTTTTTTTTTTTTTTTTTTTTTCCGGTACTGGGGATTGAACTCAGGGGCATTCTACCACCGAGCTATACCCCCAGCCCTATTTTTTATTCTTTATTTTGAAACAGGGTCTCACTAAGGTGCAGAGGGCCTCACTAGGTAGCTGAGGCTGGTAGCGAACTGGAATCCTCCAGTCTCAGCCTCTCAAATTCTGGGATTACAAGCGTGCGCCACCACGCCCGGCTCAGCTTGATTCATTTCTGAAAGCATGTATTTGAACTTAGAAGTGAACTTAGAAGTTTGAACTTAGGGAACTCTTAGAAGTGACTACTTCTCATCATAATATTGACTGTGAGAAGGGAATGGTGGCACACATCTATACTCTTAGTACTTGGGAGGCTGAGACAGGAGGATGGCAGGTTTGAGGCCAGCTCAGAAACTTAGTGAGGCCCTCAGAACTTAGTACGAGACCCTGTTTCAAAATAAAAATTATTTTAAAAAAAATAGAGCTGGGATACGTCAGAGGTAGAATGCCCCTGGGTTCAATCTCTAGTACCACAATAATAACAATAATAATATTGATTGTTACATATAAGGGTTTTTTTTTTTTTTTTTGGTGCTGGGGATTGAGCCCAGAGGCATCCCTGAGCCTTTGACATAGAAGGGCTCAGGTGGACCCAGAAATTTGGTTTAACAAGAGCCATGGGTGACTCTGATGGCATTGTTCTACTTTTGGAAATGCATTGTAGTTGTGTTGGGCTGAGAAGTCACACACCAAACAGCTGGATCCTAAGCAATATGTGCAAAGAAAAACTTTGAGTTGGAGAACTTTGCTCTGGCCCCAGCTCATCTCTGCTTTCAATTCGCTTTCTTCCCAAGCACTTCAGGTGCTGTCACTGTTGAGGCTCACGAGTGGACTTACCAAGCTGTGTGTACTTCTCCTCCTTTCACCCTGCCTTCATTCCATGTCAAACCTACATGATATGAGTGCCTGCACATGCGACAGCCATGTATCTAAGTGAACAAGCCTGTGTTTGGGGGGTCATGACTGCCACTACTTCAATGAGCAACTCTTCTATTCTTCTATTCCTTTTACCACAGGGCTCTAGAAAATGTGGGATGAGCTGGACATGATGGTACATGCCTGAATTCCAGTATTTGAGAGACTGACACGGGAGGATTGCAGGTGCGAAGCTGACCTCGACAACTTAGTGAGATACTGTTTCCAAATAAAGAATAAAAGAACTGGGGGTAAAGCTTAGAGGTAGAACAACCTGGGTTCAATCCCCAGTACAAAGAGAG
>PVLC010025898.1:20000-23181 GCA_004027655.1 Graphiurus murinus | reverse complement strand
TTTTTTTTTTTTTTTGCGGTACTGGGGATTGAACTCAGGGGCATTCTACCTCCGAGCTACACCCCCAGCCCTATTTTTTATTCTTTATTTTGAAACCGAGTCTCACTAAGTTGCGGAGTGCCTCACTAGGTAGCTGAGGCTGGCCGTGAACCCGGATCCTCCGGTCTCAGCCTCCTGAATGCTGGGATTACAAGCGTGCACCACCACACGCGGCTGGGGATATATGATACATTCCTCCTCTTCACTCTCTCACTCTCACTCTTGCTTCCTGCCTCCACGATGTGACAGCAGAGCCTTGCTCTCTCCTTCTCTCTATTTTCTGTCACTATGCCCTGAGCTCCACAGACCTGGCCTGACATAGACTGAAGCCTTGAAACCTCAGAATTGTGAGCAAATAAATCTTCCTTTCTCTAATTTGTGTGGTCAGTTGTTTTGAATTACAGCAGTGAGAATCCTGACTGAAATACCCATATTTATTACTATGAGGAGAATGCAAAGAAGGTTCTAGGATGGTTTGCAACCAGGGTTGCATATTAGAATCCCATGGGGAACTTTAAAAACTCCTATCACCCAGGCCAATTACATCAGGATCTTCAGGGGTGGGGCCAGGCATCAGTATTTCTAAAGCTACACAAGTGTCCAGATGCCAATACGCATAATCCCAGCTACTCAGAAAACTGAGGCAGGAGGATCACACTTTCAAGGCCAGCCTGGGCAATTTAGCAAAACTCTGTCTCAAAATAAAAAATCAGAACCAGGCGTGGTGGCGCATGCTTGTAATCCCAGCATTTGGGAGGCTGAGATCAGAGGGTCCGGGTTCACAGCCAGCCTCAGCTACCTAGTGAGGCCCTCGCAACTTAGTGAGACCCTGTTTCAAAATAAAGAATAAAAAATAGTGCTGGGGGTATAGCTTGGAGGTAGAATCCCCCTGAGTTCAATCCCCAGTACCACAAAAAAATAAAATAAAATAAAAATAAAAAGGGCTGGGAATATACCTCAGTGGTAGAGCAACCCTGGATTCAATCCCCAGTACAGGAGTGGGGTAGCTTCACAGGTGATTCCAAAGTCAAACTTCAAAATGTAACCAAAGTCAAAAATCAAGGGTCCCAAGCCAGATGTGATGGCACATACCTATAATCCTAGTACTTGAGAGGCTAAGACAGAAGGATCACAGGTTCAAGACCAGCCTCAGCTTGAGGACTCTGTCCCCAGCATTGCAAAAAAAGAGGGGAGAGATTCCTTGCCCCTTCAACCATGTAAGGACACAGAAGGTGTTGTCTACTAGGAATAGGCCTTGCCAGGCACCAAATCTGACAGTGCTTTGATCTTGAGCTCCCCAGCCTCCAGAGCTACAAGAAATAAACTTTTGTTATTTATAAGCCACCCAGCCTATGGTATTTTTGTTATAGGAGCTTGAATGGACTTATACAATGATTGACTTCACATCAGAAACAATGAAGGCCAGTGGGATGTGGTTGCACACACCTGTAATCCCAGTACTTAGGAGGCTGAGACAGGAGGATCTCGGGTTCAAAGCCAGCCTCTGTAACCTAGTGAAACCCTGTTTCAAAAATCAAGTAAGAAGGGCTAAGGGTGTAACTCAGAGGTAGAATGCCCCTGGGTTCAATCCCCAGTACCAAAAAGAAAAAGAAAAAAAATGAGAAACAATGAAGGCCATAAAATAGCAGAATGGTATCTCTAAGTGCTGAAAGAAAAGCAAAATCTGATCACCTAGAATTCTATATCCAGTGAATATCTTCAGAAATGAAGGAAAATAAAGATACTTTCAGGTAAACGAAATCTGAGAAAATTTGTCTTCAGCAGACTCTTTGCACAACATGAAATGAAGATATTCTTCAGCCTGAAGGAAAATGATACTAGATAAAAATCAGGTCTATAGGAAGAAATGAAGAGTAGTGGAAATAGTAAATATCTCGCTAAATGAAAAGACTACACAGCCAGACATAGTGGTGCATGCCTATAATTCCTGTACTTGGGAAGATGAGACAGAAGAATGGCAGGTTCCAAGCCAGTGCATGGTAACTTAGTGAGACTCTGTTTCAAAGTAAAAAGTAAGAAGGGCTGCAATGTAATTCAAAGGTAGAATGCCCCTAGGTTCAATCCCAGCACCAGAACAAAAAACATGCTACTCTTTTCTTGCTTTAATTGCTTAACAGACAAGTGACTGTTTAAAACAAAGATAACAGTGTATTGGGTTTTAACCACATGTAAATGAAAAATATGACAATAACAGAAAGGATGATAAAGGAGGTAAAGTGAATTGACTCTTATAAACATCTTACACTATACACAAAGCAATATATGATTAATTCAAGGTAAACCATAAGAAATTAAAGGTACATATTGTAATCTCTAGAAAATAAAGAGAATCCCAACCCCTACCTCACACCGTATGTAATGAACTCAATCCCAAATGACAGCAAATATCTACAGGACATAGTTTAGGAACTATTGTAAAATATATTATCTGGGTGATATAAGCAAGTATAATGCCACTTATATTAACTAAATTTTATAGGTTTCTTTTGCTCTTATACAACCAACTTTTCATAAATATTTACCGAGGGCTAAGATTGCTACATACATTATTTCATTAACTACAACATCCTTACACATATCATTTTCCCCTTCTCACAAAAGAGGAAACTAAGGTTCATGGTGATTAAAGACACCAATCTTTGTTTGCCTTTCCACTGTACTGTATGGTCTCCTGCCCTGCACACCTAACCTTGTGAACTTCTGTTTCTTTAACTGTGAACTGAAGGAACTGCACTTCCGGACCCTAACGGCCACAGCAGCTGTTGCCAACCACTGCCTCTAAGAAAAAATACACCACTCAAAAGTCCCATGTGTCTCTGCCGCCTCCTCCAAGCCACAGCTGTTTGTGCCATGAGTGAACACTTGGATCTAAGTAGAGCCAATCAGATTCATTCCTTCTCCATGAAAATAGAATAGGCACTGAGCCTCTGCTCAGGGAGCTGATGTGAGCACAAACCTGTCTACTGCTGGTGCTAGGGTTTGTACCAAAGCCACATGTAATACAAAGTTGTGGAGGAACAGGAGCCAAGTGTAAGGTGAGGAAGTTGGTGTATAGGCAACCATAACAAAATACCATAAACTAGGAGCTTACAAACAACAGAAACCAGCCAATTGTGGTGGT